>JAMPIV010023146.1:77500-112856 GCA_024509875.1 Oreohelix idahoensis | reverse complement strand
TGTTACTTGAGGTTGTTAGTTTCCCGCACATCACATGACAAAAAGAGAAAAGATAAAGAACTCACATATATATAACATAAGCTATCTAGGCACTTAGATAGGCCAGTTACCCACATGTTATTTTCACTAATACTCCAATTCTCTAACTCAATCTTAAAAATCTAGTTATTCATTCTGTTATCCCAGAACAACATTGTTGATACTACATTCGTGTGCTCCCACACTCATCATCCAGATAGTCGTTATAGATCTTTCCTTCCCAAACGCCAATTCCACGACACACGTAAAGTCTTAGAGCTTTAGCATATCTTCACCACACTCACCAAGTCTTTTTATACACTAAGCGTAAAAACTAAAATGTTTTATGTTCTTTACATAATATCACCCCCACATAACAAATCATATAAGCGTCACAATTAAAAATATAAATATACAACTAATACAAACAAAAAAAAAAAACTAAAATGTAACCACAAATGGTAAATTTATCTCTACATTAAAACCCCATCTCATTACTCAATAGCGAGGATAGTAGAAATTATTCAATATAATATCAGCAGATAATCAAAATTAAACTAATAACATCAATACTACTGTCAAGTCAAATACCTACCTAAAAAAAAAAAAATATATCCATTTCTAGTCAACTTTTTATTCACAAAAACATATATAATCCTAAACTATAAATAGTAAAAAAACATACAAACAACACACAGACAAATAACACATCTAAAAAATCGCACATGGTAATATATCTATATTATTCCCAAACGCGTCTCTTTTGCGATTCGACTCTAAACATATTCCCGGCGATTCTAATACGGATGCGTTATGACATGCCGATCTTCTCTATTTCTCCATTACAAGATCAATCATCCAGACATTAAGCTCAGGACATTGAGGCATATATCCATACTTAGTTGAGTCGACTTCAAGTTTCCAAACTCATGTAAGAAACAGCACCCTAGTGATACTGTGAGAGTCCCCTCCACTATAATGAACCCACAAACACCATAACTTGCTCCAGTATTCGTACCTTTCAACTGCCTACCAACCACTTATGTGCGGACCTATATACCCATCGCTTGATGAGACAGCACCCGATACGTATTGGTAGACATTCTTCGTAGCTCTTACGCATCTGTCCTGTTCAAAACAAGCAACAGAACCTCAGGTAAAGCCTGAGGTTTTGGATCCAGATAACCTATGTAACATGGAACACACTCTCTAGTAACCGCCTCTGCCATAATGGTTAACCCCCACAAAGGTAGAAATATGACACCCTCTGTACTAAAAAATAGTCGTTCACAGACTTGGGAACATAGATGATTGAGAAGGTCCACAGCCATCGGCTCTTGATTAACACGGAACATAACTTATACACACAGTCATGGACACTACCCCTGAGCCCATGCCTCTCAGCTGAACCGAATCTCTTTCTTCCCTCACCACGAAAGAAAAACAAAAAAAACATCCCTCCCTGAACGGTCACAAAAAATACCTCTCCCACACACTAGCCACCACTAACACAGCCTTAGACTGCCAAGACCACTAGCCAACGACATCTATCAATAAACTCGTACCATTCGTCCATGATACTAATCAGCACAAATGACACGCCTTAGCAACACCTTACCGCCCTACTAATCATTAAAGCCTGAACGACCATCTGACCCATACCATTCAACAACTCGTTACTTGCTTCCCAACAACCATATATAAACAACATAATAACCACCCCCACTCCCAACCCTCCCCAAAACCCCCCCCCAAACAATTACCCTAACACCCCCTTAAAAGTCCTTCCCGGTCAAAACAAATTCAATTGATTTTTGTTTTAGAGCCTGCTCAGACCACCACTATGCTATTCTCCAACTCTTCCTACCAACTTGCAGGTTTGTATTGGGAGATGTGCCTCTGATTTAGCAATCAGGGCAAACATCATCAGCAAAAGTGCCAGCTCTGAAATACAGACCTGTCTCATCTTCCAGTACCCCACTGAAAACTTTCTTGTTCTCTCCTTGCATGCCTTGATGACATCGTCCATGAGGAGTATGAAAAGATAAGGTGACAGGATATCACCTTGTCGTACACCAGTGGTGGTCATGAACTCTTCTGACTTATGGTTTGCTGTCCACACATAGTTTCTGCAAGACTTGTAGAAGCTCTGTATAGCATGAATCAGAGGTGCTATAGTCAGAGGTGCAATAGTCATAGAAAAATAATATTGTTCCAAATAATTTTTTAAGAATGAAAGGGAAATTGAATGGACGTGGAATAAATATGACGCGTGTGGAATAGCACTGTTTCTTATTCGTGCAATTCGTCAACGAATACTCCCTCCTACTAAATACAAACCACAGAATATATCGGAGTCTTACAGAGCCTTCCCAAAATTATACAACTCAACGAATACTCATTCCGGCTATCTTTACTTATAAAAACAAGTTGTTCTAACATTAACTTATATTATCTACAAATGTTCTTCTTAATAATTTGATACTGTAGCTATTCTCTAAACAAATATTTTTTTATATAAAAATCGATACGGTTTTTCACTTTATCATTTGTTCATGTACTGGCTAGTTCAGCGCACGGACCTATAACAAGCTACCTACATTTTAGAATCTACTAAAGTCTCCCTAAAAATGGTAAAGTTGCCTGTCTAAAATCTCAAAGCTCTCTGTCTTTTGTGCATGCACAATCATTTATGTGCCAATGAACTGCACCTGCTTATATGCAGTTCTGTAAGAAAAGTATCTGGAGTTCAAAGAAAATGCTCACTTTAGCCGGTCTTGTCAAGTCTAATGATCCTCTCTTACGTCCCAGATAATCAACCTAACTGTAAAAGGACCCCGTTACACGCCCATTGAAGAATATTGGGAATATAGTGTTAGGCCCATATTTTCTTGACCCACGGAACACTAGGAGTGATATGATCAGCTTCACGCCGGCAGCCTTAAGCTTCCCAGAGTTGCCATGGTACCCAATTCATGAAGCTGGGTCGACCCCAGAGCGGTCTAAAAATTCCCACCTTAACTGGGGATCGATCCATGGACCACAGAGCTATCAAGCCAGTACACTAACCACTGCTCTCCCAACTGTTCTTCCCCAAATATTCTCATAAAGCTATTTATTATTATACATAGGATACAATCCCTTATAAATACTAAACTATGAATTAAAAAACGTCTCAACATACACGATGCGTTATAAGTTTATGGTTACAATTAATTCTTTCTCTTTCAGATATAACAATTATTCATCAAGACTTTCATTTTATCTTCATCTTTGTTTTATTCTATGCTTCCCAGCAGTGTGGGAACCGCTGTATATATTTTGAAGTAACTGTCTCCCAAAGCTACTATTCTATTCACACACACACACACACACACACACACACACACACACACACACACACACACACACACACACGCGCACACACACACACACACACACACACACACACACACACACACACACACACACACACACACACACACACACACACACAGAGGTGTGAACCAGCGTGCTTCATTACAAAATGTCAGATAAACACTACAGTAGAAGTTTGTTTTTGATTATCGTCACTGTCGTGGTCTTTGCTGACATCAGATGTTAAATAAACAACACCGGAGTTGGCCATTGTTTTAATTTCGTGATATTAAACAGTAGAATTGTTTAATTTTAATATAACAAAACTTTCTCATTTCATTTATTTAGAATTGTAACGTATATTTTAAAGACTCTGTCACACGAGAATAACGGCTCCATGTGGAGCATGTGCAACGCACCGAATGATGAAGCGGCAGAAACATGGTGTCCCACGGTCACATATACCGCTTTGTGGAACTGGATGTTGGGAAAGCAAAAACAGCACTCATTCATTACCCTTTAGCCTCTTGTGGAGAACAAGTCATAAATAAACTCACGCCATTTTGTCCTGTGCCATTCGCTAAAGATCTCTCTTTGTCTTCTATATTCCTTTTATTTAAGTCTCCCGTACTCTTAGTGACTAAGTAAACAAATAGACAATAGATAGAGAGAAAGAATGTCAAAAAGGTATATCTCTCTGACGTGAGTACAGAATAAAGAAAAGTTCAAAAGTCGTTTCCAGAATCTCCCTGACAAAAAAAAAAAAAAGCTTAGATCTTTGAATTCGAAAGGATTCCTAATGAATAAGGCTACTGAGAATTAAAGGGAATTCAACTTCTACTAGCTGTATACGATGGAAATAACTAGTGACACGTTATTATCTCTGCTTCCAATCTAAAGAACTTTAGAAAATAGATTATAGCCCCCAGACATTATGTCAAGAACAAACAATACGGGACTTGATTGATATAACACTGAACAATTATAACGGTTTTGAATGGTATTTACACTTAGATATATGTATATATTTATTGCAAAACAATAAAGAGTAACAGTAATATAACATTTATTAAATTTACGTTTAACACATAAAAAGACAAGATAAAATTTCTTAGACTGGTAAAAATGTTAGTGTTAAAGAAAACTGTTTCTATTAGATCTGGATCATAATTGGAATATTTAGTTTCGCATTAGCGTTAGAGTAAAGCTCTGTATTAATGACACTCTTAAGATGAAGGCTTCTTCTAATGTTAATCGTTGACGTCAGACAGCCGGCTTGTGTCTATTATCAAACCGAAAGGATGTTTTTATATTTGGACATGCGCCCTAATATAACCGACTAGGTTGAACGGGACGTGCCTCGCCAAAACGAGGCAAAATGTTATTGTTTTTAAAAAATAGGCCGCCTTGTGAATTTTTTTGCCGCCCAGAAATCAAATCAGATGTGGACCGTATCTCAATGTAATGCTTTTTATTTTTCTTCCGTCTTTGCCTCTCATGCTGGTGGAGTCCAGCACTGGTCACACTTCCAAAGATTTTCCCAACACAGGAACATATTATTCAGCGTGCTTTTTAAGACTTCTCTCTTAAGAAGTACAGATAGAAATGCTTGAGACGTTATGAAAGACATGCGAGAAATATATAAACAGTGCACGGTATAATTATAGACGCTGTTTAGTGGAACAGCAAACTAAATGAGGTAGAAAAAAACTAAATTAATCAATATAAAACATAGATAAAATAAAATGAACATAAAAATGATAAATTAAGTACAGACTTGCAATTCTCGCCAAACGAGCAGTTAAAAAAATAATAATAGAAATTTAGGACACCGATCTGGAATCTAGAGATCTTTTCAGAGAATTCCATTGGGAATTCTAAAAACGAGTTTAAAAAAGTGCTCAGAGTTGAAGGCAACAAATAACCCAACTATCTCATAAAATAACATAACTTAAACTAAAATACATTTTTATTCCTCTTAGGTTATTTTGGGAGTATTGTCAGGCTCGACTGCAGTACTTATGATTGCTGCTAAATTAATTCAATTCCCTGAGCAACGGTTTCATAACAACATGTTTGCTGTTTCTACGTGACAAAGAATCGTTATTGTTTACGCAGAAACGCAAATTCTGCCGTCATTGCTATGTCAAAAGGCGGACCGCCTGGCCGTCAACAGTGTTATACCGAGTGAGTTTTTGTTGTTGTCAACGGATCTATAGCCTCTCATTCGCGACGATGTATCTACAGCTATATCATGAAATACGTTCTTTCTATTTTTATTGTCTGCACTCCCGTCCGGCATTATTACTCTGCCATTTATTTTACTACTTGTTCTTCCAGTATTCGTTGTTTTCTCTTTCATCGTTCAAGATTTTAATATCACACCTTGTCACACTTCTCACCTACTCCTCTCTCCTAGTTATTTTCTCCTGGTTATTTTTTTCCTTTGTTATCGGCGACGCTTAGCGAAGGAGCGAGCTTGCCCTATTGACTTTTCGATTAACGTCAACTCCAGACGGAGAAAGAGTCTACACTGAGCGACATTTCTATTGTAAATCCAGACTTTTTGTCTTGGAAGATACACGAAATCGAGTTGTCGCATGATAAGGTGCTAGTTTGCAAACATAATGTTCCCAAATACACAACTGATCTCACTTTGATGTTGGATGATGTCAGTTTTGGTAAAGATTAAGACACGGACAGTGATGTAATACTTCCTGCAGATGGAATTTGTTGTGATAACTCTTACAAGAAAATAACATCTTGGAGAAGAATGCAATGTTAGATATTTGAAGTAGTGAGTTGGAACATGACAGGTGAAACGGAAGAAGCAAAACCTTATATGGTAATGAAGTTTGAAAATCGCATGTAAAGAATAATACCTTGTGTTGTCATTCAGTAATGTTCTGCATGACAGGGTTGTAGTGGGGGATTAGGCCCCTACCAAGATCAGACACTTATTTGCAATTGGTTTAGCATCTGAGATGCTAAGATAGACTGTTCCAGATATTACTTCTTCTGAAAGTAGCGACCTGGGCGCGAAGCCGGAGAACTTCGTTTATATGCTACAGCTTTGTAAGACTACTTCACTGACTACCAATTTCGTCAAGAAGAAATCATAGACAAGTCAGGAACACTAAATAGTAGGATCCAAATATAGGGCATGCCATAGAACTAGATGTGAGTTCTAAGATTACAAGACAGTAGCCCCAAAGACATCACTTTGTGCTTTAAGTTCTAGGATCCAACTTCAAGTGCACTCAGTTAGACACTGTGGCATTCCTTTTAGATTTGTATTTGAATTAGTTTAGGCCAACTGATTCTAGGGTAGCAACTGGTAACACCAAACAGCAAATTCATAAAATAATTTGAGTTGACTTCTGCAAATGGTTTTTCCACATTTATTAACATCTTCCACAATACGTAAGTCCAAAGCATATGACTTTCACGACATGTAGGTATTGACAAGATAATATTTCTAGCATATACTTACTTACTTATTTAGTCGTTCCCCTTCTACCGTGTAGAGGTTTGGAAGAGAAAAGCACCAGACTATCCTATGGGCTGTCTTCCTCCTGGCCTTGTTCCATTCTAGTCCTCGGTCCTTCAAAGATTGTCTAATGTTGTCCTCCCAGCAAACTCTGGGTCTGGATCCCTGGCTCTTTGTTTCCCATGCTTGTCGTGGTAGCCGATCTTCTCCCATTCTGCAGACATGGCCAAACCATCTTAGTTGGGACTGCTCTACTTGGGTCTGCAGGGGGTGGGATTTTAGGCCTTGACTTATCGTCTGGTTGAGGACCATGTCTCTTCTTGTTACTTCAACCACCTTCATCAGATACCTCATTTCCAGCATATACCTGATTAAATAATCTTCCTTTCAAGGAACATCAGAGTTCATGCAGTAACTATCATCTATCGTGCCGTCTATACAGTCTAAGTCCGCGAATTATTTCTGAAGTATTTCATAGTCAGTTATCATTTTATGATCATTATGATACTTTCCTGTAGGTACATATACGACTCTGGCAAGCATTTAATCATATATCTTCCAGATATAAGCGGACATAAAACACATCGGCCAGAACTCACACAAGTACAGCAATTCCGGCTGAAGACACTGCCAAAAGATAAATGTCCTTACTCTGCACGCGCGTCTACATAATTATTTTATTTGACGTCATTTCAATCTAGCCACTCTCTTGTTGAGCACCACGATGGTTCAAAATAATGAACACAATGCGGTGCGCAAAAAGAGGCTCAACATTATTACCCTCACCACTTTCAAAGAAAACTGAAAGTTGTCTAAAGAAGGACTGCCAACAATGCACCATGTAAATAACGCACGACAGTCAGAGTCAAGCCAAGGTCCGACTAAAATCTTTAACAAACAATATCAGTAGTCGAAGTATAGTAATTATAAATACTAAGTAGAACATATTCAATAACATCGCAGTGAAAGAGAATCTTATTAAATAAATGTCCGATATGAAAATAAGTTGATTGTCCAACACGGATGTTTTTTTATTATCAATGTCTCTGTTTCAATGAGCACGTATAGCAACCAATGTCAGTCAGAATGAAGATCCATAAATGCACACACAGTGCAGCTTACACTCCAAGTCGAAGCCTGAATACAAAGTTAATATTAATATCATGTCCGAATACACCTCGAAAAAGTGTCTGCCAAGACATTCTTGTCACCATCGATGGGCAAAATGTCATAATCATATGTTTGTAAATTTATAGCATAACGAGTCACACGTAGATTAGTTAAATTTGCTTTCTGCAACTAAGTGAGAGCTCGTTGGTCCGGCTGTATTGTAAAGTGAGCTCCAAGTATCTGCAATTTGGTCATACTCCAAACAACAGCAAGGAGCTCTCGTTCGATGATTGGATATCTTGATTCGGTACTGCTCAACTTGCGACTCACATACAAGACTGGATGAAGAACTCCGTCCACACGCTGCATCAAAGAACCACCGATTCCTTCCTGAGATGCATCAGTCCTGAGAACGAATGGTAAACGTGTGTCAGGTAATTTCAAAACAGGTGAAGAAGAAAATAATATTTGATGTGATTTAATGCTTCGTTGCAATCATGATTCCATCGAATTTTCTAAAGTAAGTAGCATTAGACAGTTGAGATATTAAGTCTTCCAAGATGTGACTCTATAAAGCAACAACAGCTGAGATAAGCAAGACCTAAAATATAGAAGACAATGGAAAAAACGCACCCGAGAACGCACTAAGATTTGCGTGGTGCTAAATTGTGTACCAATCTCACATCTAGACAATGGTTCCGAAAATAGGATCCGTTGGTAAGACCGACAACTCTGCTTGCATCATTATTGTTATAGAAGGAACAAAGGCTTTTTTATGAGAAGAATTGTTAAGAGAATCGAGACGCACAGATTTGACGTCAGAAGTGCACTGAAAAAAATTATCCCAGTGCGCGCCATGTTGTGCATGGTGGTAAACATTTCGCACCAGCACGGTGCGGGTGTGTGCTATAAACCCACAAAAAGAAACTCGACTAGAGTGAAATTGTGCACAAGGATTGTGTGCACCTCTAGTTGAATCAGAGGTACTAACATCAGACTCATTAGTACATGTCGTATCGTAATGTTTAGAATGAGTATTATTTTCATGGCTCTTAGTCGTCTTTGAGCGTGTCGTAACCAATTGCTCAAAAGGTGTAGCTTGACCTTCATCTTTAACATATGTCTTATCACTACCCCTATCAGTTAAGTTAGCGTCACCATTGTGATATAGATCTGCACTCTCACTATAAGAGTGATTGTGATAAGATTGTTCATTAAACTCTTTTCCCACAGTGGGCATAAAATGACCTGCTGGACGGTTTGTCACGTCACTATTCTTGTCCCTGGCATGTCGCCGCCATGCACCACCCTCATAAAAGGCATTGTGGGTTCGACAAGAAACACTGGCCGGAGAGTGACGACTAGGGAAGTTATTTCTTCCTGGAAATGACACTTTCACTTTGTCAAGATGTGTAGACAGGTTAACACAACCTTTGGGGTTGCTGGCATGTCGTAAAGCAACCTTTCGTCAATGTGTGATAATATTTTATTCTGTAAAATAATATTCAATAAACCGTCAACCCTCCTTCGTAACTTAGAAATCTCAGAATCTTTTTGTGAAATTTCATCACATTGCTTATCATTTACTTTCTCGAGTTCAGTAGTTTTACACTTTTCTTCGTGAAGTAGCTTTTGTAAGGAAGCTATCTTATCCTCTAGCTCCTTTTTCTGGTGACTATTAAGTCGTTGGAGCTCCTTAATCTCAGACATCATACATTCCTTCATTCGATTGACTGATTTAACTGATGCTTTCGAAATGTCAAACTCCAATTCCAACGAAGCCAGTTTTTCTTTATACTTCTCGTTCTGAACCCAATAATGTCTTTCACCAATATTCACCTTATCCTCCACCTCAACATTTAATTGCAATCGCTCAACCTCTAATATAAGATCTCGAATCTTAATACAATGTTGTTGCATTTTTAGCTTTCTTTTTAGAGATAAAGATTTATGCTTTTCAACCTCCAATTCGAGCTCTTTAATCACACACTCTGTCGTAATTTTTTATAAGATAGGTCTGAGATATTTATGGTCCCGTCCGAGCTGAGGTGATAGTGGTAGCTATGTGAGAATAAGGTGTAAGAAATAGGTTTATGTTTCACGGGGGGGGGGGTGTGAGAGTGTAAGAGAGAAAGAACAGTCTTGGATTGAGTAATTGCTCTAATCCAGCCTATCTTACGACAATATTTAAATTAGACGCATTCTCTCTTCTTGTACAAAGTACAAGTTACACCACACTCACGTAAACACAATTTTGTGACAGAAATACGTACAGACGTGAACACAAAGCTATGGATAACATATATATATACGGGCAGGGGTTTGACCAACACTATAGCTTAAGATTTAGTATCTTTATTTTTACTAGAAATATCACAAAATCAAGAAAAGCATTTACATCAATGAATTTTAGTTTACAGGCAAATTGAAATAAAATCTAATAGGCCCTCCCTAGAGGTAGTTAACCTAAAGAGATCAAAAATTAACAGTGGGAGTGGGACTAGTCAGGACGGGTAAAGAATAAGTCCTTAATTTAACCTATCCAGTGGACACTCAGATTAGTGAGAAATACATAAAAAAGATTGGTATGTTAGTAGTAACCTAAGAAATAAGTATCTTTCTATCCGCTCGCTCACAAAAAACAAACAGTGGCCACTTTCAGATTTGCTTACCAAATGTTGACGCAGCATACATTGCAAGGAATAAATCACTAACAGGTATTTAATACTGTTCAGTCATATTTCGTTGTCAATTGCAGCTCCAG
This sequence comes from Oreohelix idahoensis, assembly GCA_024509875.1. Lineage (NCBI taxonomy): Eukaryota > Metazoa > Mollusca > Gastropoda > Stylommatophora > Oreohelicidae > Oreohelix > Oreohelix idahoensis. The sequence continues at coordinate 102,117 of JAMPIV010023146.1, read as the reverse complement.
ACTATCCGGTTTTGTTGGCTGCTATTTCTCGGGAGTCGCTGTAATTGATGCGTTAGTATTTTTCCTGGATATTACTCCTTTCACTGCAGGTATTGGCTTTGGATAAGTGTTTCTATTTTGGTGGCACCGTCGCGGGTGTTAATAGAGAGATATACTTTCAGTGTGGTCTAGCCTCAGGTGGCTGTGACACTCTCTGACTTGATGAAATGTTCAAACAAGAAACGAATGTTATTTCTCGGCTGTTCTCTGAGGGAAATAGCCGATTATGACCAGTGAGTTCTCTCGAGGATAATCCCGTGATAATAAAATTTACTGTCAGATATTTTTGTAAATGGTGATGTATATTCTGCCACAGCAGGCCAGCAATATATATATACTCGTATATTATAAATCTTCTGGTATATAGTTCTAGTCCAGTTACACGTTTTTTCACAAAAATGTCTGTTTAAGAACATAGGACCTTAATACTGTAAAACCGCTGGTTCGCAAGGGTATGACCAGCCTAGGAAAATAGATAAACATGTAATCATAATAGAAATCATATTCTAACACCCTACGCGTTTAGGTAAGACCTGTAAATCACTCCGGTATTTAATTATATATATTTAAAAACACACGAGTGTCTGGTTTATCTTAACGGTTTTAACACGAGATAAGAACACTAGTCGTTTATAAAATTACACATGATGTATTAGGAATGATTATACTTCGTCGTTTATCAAACACCTAGCTTATTATTAATTAATTAAACATCTATTTCCTGGGGAATAGCTAGTAATTAAATTTACGTTTACAGCTGGAGAAATTAGCTATATGTTTATTTAATATGTTTCGATTAACACAAAAATCACAGTGAAATATAATGAAACTTTAACACGTTAAAACACTTAAATGCTAATATACTATTATTTACCGCCAATCAGGAAACTGAAATAATCTCCACGTATTATAGGAAATCCAAATGAAAATAAGGCTCTAAAATGCGAGCTAGACCATTCAAGAAATCCTGTAGCAACTGATAACAGAGTTTGATGAGCATGACTATATATTTAGAAATGCCGTATTTTACCTTCTATATGCGGAAATTCGCACCTAGGGCAGATTCTGCGGTCAATTCCTGAATGAAAGCTTTTTTTCACACTGTTGCCGACTTGATGGCCGCTTCAGCGGAGATTTCTTTCCCGTGTACAGGGTTCTCCGCCCGTTCTGTTACCTGGTGTTAATCAGCAACAAAGGTTTTTCAGATCTCGGCGAAATATCGGACGTGAAGTAATATGACAGCCGGCAGGCGCCCCTGGCCCGCCCTCTGTTGAAGGAATGACAGTTATGAATCTAAATATCTGCATTAGATAGCGTGTGAAAAGAAGACAGGTAGGCGTGGCTAACTGAAAGTGATGCGGATAGCGAGAGAGGCATGGCTTACACGTACTTAACCTGCATGTTAATTAGGAAGCGAGGGAAACCCACGTGGAATCGAGTTGTTTAACAAGAGAGAAAGGGGTGACTGCAGGGATTAAAGCGACTGATCGAGATGCTCGATTTTCATACTCATCACACACTCCAAAGTTTGATTTCTTTGCAAAGCTGATGCTAATGATGCCTTCGTATTGTCAAGATCCTTATTTTTACAGTCCAAAGTGTCATTTCTTTGCAAGGTTCGTGTTAATAATGCTTTTTCACGTTCCAGTTCATTTCTTCGCCTATGGCCTGTGCAAATATGTCAAGTGCTTTATCTTTCATGCCAAGCGACTTTCCTAGTGCATAGAAACAATGCAATGCAGACATGAATCCTTATTAAATCGTACGTGACTTAGTCTGAATCTCTCTCCTCTCAATATGAGTATGAATATCTCAAAATGTGCAATGCTGAGTAATAAACAGCAATGTGATCCAGATTTTTGGATCAATAATATCAATAATCAAGTCCAATTATCATGGAATCAATGAAAAGTGTGGAGCAAGAACAATACAAACCAAGACAATATAAAACAATAGTGGAAGCAAAGAAAAGTACGTAATGACAAGAAAAGAAATATGAATGTGGTAAAATAAACAGACTAAAATAAACTACAAAAATGACGAGACAATGACGCAGATAACATTAATATATGCATCAAATAAATGATAGTAAAGTTAGATGAACAATATACGAACAATAATGCTAAATAAACTAACAATGACAACAAGCACAAACAACACTGAGGAACATGACTGCACAACTGGGACAGAAATTGGATCTAATAAATTCGGAAGGAGCGCTGTAACACTCAGCACTGTTCGCCTGGTCTCACTCCAAAAGAATTATATGCTGGCCCTACAGAGCGATTCGATTTTGAGACCGTCCTGCCAACGTCCAACTAAAATAAATAAACATAGAAACATATAGAACATTTAAACATAAGGGAGAGATCTACCATGTAAAATTTTAAGAAGGAATCAGACCACAACCATTAAATCACTTATCTGAATAACATCCTCCACGTGAGTAGATAGATGCATCCAGGTAGGGGAAACGGCTCCACATCTAGGACAACAGTAACAGAGGTAGAATGTTCTCCTATACGTGGTCGAGTATGCCATTTTGATCGGTTCCTGAATTAACATGGAAGTATTGAACTTCTGTCTCTCCAACGAATCTTGCACAATTCTATCTTGGTGAGTATGTGGACCTCACGAGTTACAATTAAGTGGTTCTGGATCATATACAACTTGTGTGGAACTTCAAGCGACGTCTTGGTAACACACAGTTCATGACAGTTTATAGGCAGACTTGTGATGTCAAACTACGCAGACGTCGAAAAGGACAACCTTGACCTTGCATGATGATAAATTATGTAAATGAGTTGTAACGGCTGCCAATAAATTTCGTGACTTCGTTCATTCACAATTTTCTCGAGCTTGACGTTTCATTTTGCCCGTTGGATGCAAATAAAGTGCTGCAGGTGTAGTGGTTCAAATTCAACGGCTTGGCACCCTATTAATATGTGGCGTTCCTTTTAGATTTGTATTTGAATTAGTTTGCGCCAACTGATTCTTGGGTAGCAACTGGTAAGGCCAAACAGCAAATTCATAAAATATTTTGAGTTGACTGCTGCAAACGATTTTTCCACATTTATTAACATCTCCCACAATACGTAAGTCCACAGCATATGACTTCCACGACATGCAGGTATCAACAAGATAATATTTCCAGCATATACCTTGTTAAATAATCTTCCATTCATGGAACATCAGAGTTCATGCAGTAACGGTCATCTATCGTGCCGTCTACAGTCTGTCCGCAAATTAATTCTGAAGTACACCATAGTCAGTTATCATTCTATAATCATTAGGATACTTTCCCGTAGGTACATACGAGAGCTGTCCGGAAAAGAACCGGCCATAATTAATATTAGAAAAACCATTTGCGCGACATCGATGTAACTTGGCAGCCATATAGAGTGGCCTGTTATGCACATACGTGTGCAATGTTGACGTTGCTGCACCAGTCCGTGCGACCGTTAAAAGCCGTTTAGTGAGCACTTGCACTGTGTGGTCGGCGCATTCAAAATGGCAGAACGAGTAGAGCAAAGAATCTGCATCAAATTTTGCGTCAAGCTTCAACATTCCTCCACGGAAACTATTATGATGATTCAGAAGGCTATAGGGGGGGATGAGTTACCTGGTTGATGTTATGTTTCAACAAAAAAATTTGCACTAGATGTAATGCATGGGCGGGTGCGTTGTCGTGATGAAGACGCCAATCGCCAGTTGCCCACAACTGTGGTCGTTTTCGTCGTACTGCATTTCTCAACCAACGGAGAACTTTGAGGTAGTACTCCTTATTAATTGCTTGGCCTGAAGGAGCGTACTCGCGATAGATAACACATTCCCAATAAAAAAAAACAGTCAAAATGGGCTGGATCTTGCTACGGGTTTGCCGCGCCTTATTCGGGCGTGGAGAACCAGGCGACTTCCACTGAGAGGACTGAGCCTTCGTTTCTGGATCATAGCAGTAGATCCACGATTCATCTCCGGTTATGACTTTCTTCGTGAAATCTGGGTTATTGGTTGCGGTTTGAAGCAAATCATTAGCAACTGTGGCACGAAGTTCCTTCTGCTCTGGTAGCAGAATCTGCGGAACGAATTTTGCCACGACATGTCTCATACCCAGATCCTGGGTCAGAATCTCGGATACAATAGTTTTTGGAATTCCCAGATCTTTTTCTAGTTCTCGCACTGTCAGTCGCCGATCTTTGTTGATTGCAGTCCGTAATGTTCAACATTCTCCGGTGTTCTGCTTGTTGCAGGCCTTCCAGAAATGGGATCACATTCAACAGATTCTCGACCATCTTTGAAGCGTTTGTGCCACACCTTTATTTGTGTAGCACTCACTGCATCGTCTCCAAAAGCCTTCTGAATCATCATAATAGTTTCCGTGGAGGAATGTTGAAGCTTGACGCAAAATTTGATGCAAATTCTTTGCTCTACTCGTTCAGCCATTTTGAATGCGCCGACCACACAGTACACGTGCTCACTAAACGGCTTTTAACGGTCGCACGGACTGGTGCAGCAACGTCAACACTGCACACGTATGTGCATAATAGGCCACTCTATTTGGCTGCCAAGTTACATCGATATCGCGCAAACGGTTTTTCTAATATTAATTATGGCCGGTTCTTTTCCGGACAGCCCTCGTATACGTCTCTGGCAAGCATACAATCACATATCTTCTATATATGCAGACACATCAGAGACATAAAACACGTCGGCCGCAGCTCACACAAGTACAGCCATTCCTGTTGAAGACACTGCGAAAAGATAATTGTCCTTACTATGCACGCGCGTCTACGTAATTATTTTATTTGACTTCATTTCAATCTAGCGACACTCTTGTTGAGCACCGCGATGGTTCAAAATCACGAACTCATTGCGGTGCGCAAAAACAGGCGCAACAGAAAACTAATTCACTTGAAAGATACGGATCTTAAATCAGTTGCCCGACGATATTCGGAAGTTTTCTGTGCAGAAGGTCTGTGCTCGCCCGAAAGAAAATCGGGGTAAGTAGTAATATGTACATTTTAACATTTTGTATTTGCTTTTTGGCATGTGTAATTTACTTGTGGATGTACAGTGGCATTTGAGGCTGGCAACCTCATCCTTGCAAATAATTTGATACATGAACCACAACAGCAAGAGCTGGTGACTGCTTCGTGCGGGTTTACTCACACAGAACCAACAACAGAGGTGACCCTAGGCTCCACAGAGAGCAGGGAGTGGATAATGATATCATGGTGCACATATTTATTATACAAGCACTTTAGTAAATTTCACATGTGTGTGTATGTATGTACGTATATATTTAATTATATATTTCAATTGTCGCCTTCCGCTGTCCAAAAGCACTTTCCTCCGACTCACTGGGGTTAAAATTAACGCTCAGTGAGGGTAAAACTTCTTAGGAAGATGAAGTTGTTGATGGATGCGGAGGTCGCTTGATGGGTATACTTAGCTCCTTTCAGTTTGTGGTACATGTTGCCAGCTGTCGAAGATCTTGAAGACGCTTGACTTGACAACCTAAGCAATTATCTCGGCCTTGTGCAAGAGACGTGCTGCTGCCACAATATTTGACTACTGGGTAGAAGTACAGTCCAAGGTACCTGTGTGAACAAACAGCGGCTGGAGCAGACGCCAACGACCCCACACTGGAAGCTAAGCTGCAAATAAGCGCAGCCAATTGACATTACCAAATTTTTCATTTGTTCCACCACAGTTTAAATCATCCGAAAATGATAAATAGCATCACTTCATTTTCATAAACACCTTTATTCAGTTTACATTGTTAAACTAAAAGTGATTATTAAACCTGTTTATCTGTAAATGAAGATAAAGTTGGACGAATCACTATTGAGCGAAGTGTATGTCTGCACCAGTATGAATCATACTGTTTTAAATACATAGACAGCTACACAATTAGTAATTGCTGAATCACCTTAAATTGGAGGCTCAGAAAATACGAGCGATAATATATTACCTCACAGAAGGGACAAGAGAATAATAAGTTCATGACAGCTTTGATGATTTCAGATTGTATTCTTGCTTTTCTTTAAATTCCTGTGAGGCTCCCTGAAGGTGAAGCAGTTGAGGGGAACTGCATTAAGACGTAGAGTACAATGGATAGGTGTGAAAAAAAATCGAAAAAAGGTGATTCGTCTTACGAGAACAAAAGACAAAGAAAATAGCCAAAGTTACGGCCACAAGGCCTTCGTCAGGGAAAGGAAAGAAAGTGAAGGCTAGATAGGACACATAAGAACCTAAATAAATATAAAAATTAAACCTATGTACTTCCGTGAAGGCATCGAAGTCCTAACACTTTTGCTGCCCGCGAACGGACGTGCGTGCCCGGAAAAGGAAATGACTGCCACCACCGGATGTACACAATACATACTCATAAACTAAAAAACGAAACTGAACAATAAACTACCCAAACGTAATATTTGTGGGGACTGGAAATAGAAGAGGACAGAATGAGATGGAGATAAATAAATATGAAATAAAAAAATCAAGACATATTAAAAACAGTGTATTATATATTCATACATATTATTAGAGGGCGGCAGAAAAATAGAAAAATAGGATAAGAGTGGAAAGAGTCAAAATAGAACAAGAGAGGAAAGGGTGACCTCAGACAAAGGTGTGTAGAGTGTTAAGACCAGCTGGTTTTAGACACTCCATGTGGTGGATAACTAAGTTTGGCCATTGTTGGACCACTACTGAGAAGCAGGGGAGACAATCATGTCAGAAGCTAGTACAATTGCATTTATCGCCTTGCTTCTTCTTCCATACAACTAAAACGACAATAATACTATAATTTTAATTCTATGAAGAGTAAAATATGCTTTCCTTCACAAAACCAAAAGAATAAACATTTCACATCTAACACAGACAAGAAATGAAACAATAAAAATACGTGAGTAATAAACATAGTAAGCAGTCCACAACATAATGGTACCCTCAGATTAAGCAGTCTGGGTCCTTCTCGTTCGCCATCTTATTTTCAACACCAAGACCCATGCACTAAGAAAATTTAATTAAGGATCGTTTGACAGGGGTTGCAATTGGTTGTTTGCAACCCTCTCAGCAGCAGACTTAGCAATTCAAGCAACACAAAGCCTTATATAGGACAACATTTAATTCTACCGAACACCAGGACAGTGCTCGTGGACGTTGTGTCCAAGGCAACTTGACTTCAACTCTGGTTCGGCGACTTCTCTCCTGGCGTGTTGCAATCGAAATGACAGAGAAGGTTGAAATTCTAAGCTTTGCGCTTTTAACATCCGGGCGGTTAGCTGATTGGCTGTTGTTCTGTCAGCAGACATGACTAATGTTCTATTTTTAGATCATGACGAAGATGGCGCTGAGGAAAATTCCGCAGTACGAAAGAGAAAATGGCGCTGTTACATTTCTATACATTCTAACTTTGTTGGTTGGTTTTTCGGTCAATGCACACGAAACCTAGTGTTTCTCCTGTGCATGAAATACTCAGTTCAACCTCATGTGGGTTCTAATTTGCGTATGTAGCGTTCTCTATTCTTCATAGTATATTACATTTGTTGTTTTTCTTGTGTTTCCAAACTTGGTACTGCTCAGCGGAACCACCCCAGTTGCACTCTGCCCAGTCAACTATGCCTAATGTCTGTTCGTACTCCGATTACACGAATAGAAACGGGATGTAAATAAAATGGCAGTACAGAACAAAAATACTCAAACAAATCAATTCAACTTTCCGTACCTCCTTACGGAGTGGCTGAATGGCTTTTTTTTACACCCCCGTGTTAACCAGCTCGTTCAACCACTCATACTTCATAGGTTTTACCCAGTCCCTTGTCATTACACTACACATACAGAGAGTAAGACGGAATAGCAACCGAACACAAAAATAATAACAACGTCAATGCAACCGTAACTGGTTATCCATCTTCATCTGCCCGTGGACTTTTAACAAATTTATGTGTTAATGCAACAGCATAGCTGTCTGGCTGCATTATGAGGTGACAGTACTCTGACACAACATGAAAATAAATGATCTCCGTAATAATGCTAGAAAAGCAGTTATTGTACCTGGAGTGTTGTTGCAAAGCGTTGTCCACAAACAGACTTCGGCTTTCGTTACACTGTTTTATTTATAAAACGCGCCATTCATACTATATACGAGTATATCAGGGCTGTTCTTGATTTTAAAAATGGTAATCGATTAATTGAATTTCTTTAATCGAAGATTAATCTTTCAATTTCCAACACTTTGATAAATAATAAAACATCATAAATAAAATCTTTTTTTTTTTTAAATCACTAGGGACTTTATTTATTTTACTTGTTATAAAGAAACATTGTCCTGAAACCTGCTTAGTCATCCCTCTTCTACAGTGAGGTATAGAGATTTGGAGAAAGGGGCGCCATATTATCCTATCGGCTGTCTTCCTTCTGGCCTCGTTCCATTCTTCCATTCTAGTCATCGGTCCTTCAGAGAATGCCTATTGTTGTCCTCCCAGCGGACTCTGGGTCGTCCTGGAGGTCTGGTTCCCTGGCTTTTAGTTTTCCTTGCTTGTCGTGGTAGCCAATCTTCTTCCATTCTACAGACATGGCTAAACCATCGTATTTTGGACTGTTCTACTTATGTCTGCAGTGGTTGGAATTTTAGGCCTTGTCTTATCGTCTGGTTGCGGACCATGTCTCTTCTTGTTGTTTCAACCACCTTCCTCAGATACCTCTTGTCTGAGGTTTGGAGCTGCCTTTTGTGGGTTGTAGTCATTGCTCGTGACTTGCATCTATTTGTCAAGACTGAAATATTGATGGAGCGGTATACATCCATCTTCGTCTTATGGCCAGAAAAAGTCTCCTATCTGCTGCGCTTCGTGTAGCTAACTCTTCTTTGATGCCTCCTTTCCAGTCTATGTCAGCTCCGAGGTATTTGTTAACCTGCTCCAGGACCTGTTCTCCCAGCTTAATCTGATGCCTTCTTTCCTCTCGTGATATCACCATGGTTTTTGTTTTGGAGCTGCTGATGACCATTCCTCTCTTGTCTCCAGCTCTTCCTTCCAGACTTTTGTCCTGAAAATGAAATGAAAATACTGAAAATTTACAACCAATCAGTGTATTATTATTAACCATACTTGTCAAATTCCATATCACAAACCTCTAACATAGCAAATGATCTCGCATTGAAGAAAAAAAAACGTAAACATTCCTACTAATGGATTAATCGATAAAAATCTGGTTTATTAATTGGTGAAAATTTTTACCGATTAATCTATTAATTCATCGTTAATGATCCCACCTAATATATATATATATATATATATATATATATATATATATATATATATATATATATATATATATATATATATATATATATATATATATATATATATTCATGTGTGTATGCCCGTGCGAGTGTCCAGGCCATCGGGGTTACACGTGATGATCGAATACTTTGGTAATAGAACTCGTGACATATTCTGATTTTTTTACCCAACATGCAGTACCACTCAAGATTCTTTATATCCCAGCCATAATAAATAAATAAATAATTCATAATTATCATTACTGCGAATGATACAGCGAATGAATGTTTATCAATCAGGAGCAGTGAGGTACTCCCAGGCAGCGTGGCCACTCTCAATTTTGAAAAAAAAAACAACAACAACAGCCTAGATATGGGCGACTTGGGCTACTTTGGGCGAGTTTTAGGCTTTTTTGGGGCGAAATCTAGATGACGTTCTTCAAATAATGAAGGAATATGACACCTAGACGGGACCAAAACAAAAAAAAAAAACGAGAAAAAAAACCTATCTCTAGAAGTGGCAACGCTGCTCACGGGAGACGTCTGATAAGCCAGCTTGGCGGTTGCGAGAGCATGTGACGTCGGATGATACGGTTTGCAATCCTCGCTGACCCAGTATAAACATCTGTATTTTTGTACCCATAGTTATTAAATAACCACATATGCCGAGGCTCGTCGAAGATTTAATGGTTAGAATGTTGGCTTTCAAGCGAACGATGTGAGTTAGATTGCTAGGCGAAATATTTTTTTTTTCTTCTTCTTCTGCGATCAGTTTCCTATGCTCAGCAATCTAAACAAGGAGATGAGTTGCCTCCATGAATCCAGTCGTAAGCAGGAGGTACTGGCGGGTGCCCCACAGTTTCTCTTCCATTTTCGTCTCCTGGGGCCCAATAATTTTTTTAAAAACTCCAGTCATGTCTTCAGTTTGTATATGTTTGTGTTCTGTTACTAATAGTTTCCAAATGGTTGTGTGTTTTTACGAGCTTACTTCCTCGGTGGAAGACGCAATGTGAACTGAAATTGAAGGAAGAAACTGAACACAGGAGAAATGGTGCCATCTTCGGGCCCATACACCATCTCATATTAGTAGGTTTGTACGACATGCTTGTGTGTACTGTAGACCTATTATTTTTGTGTCTTTTCAAAGATCCCAGGGAACCCCAGAGAACCAAACGGATTAAAATATGGGGCAAAATAATTGTTCTAAGAATTTCAAGAGCATTACATTTTAAATTGGCGAAGAAACAAGCAAGATTCAGATGAAACAAACAGTGTGCAGATCATATATTCACCCTCAGGAATATAACAGAGCAGTGTTCACAATGGCACAGGCAGCTGTATATAAATTTTATTGACTATTAAAAAGGCATTTGACAGCATACACAGGGACAGCCTATGGAAAATACTAATTGCTTATGGAATTCCTAAGTGCATAGTTTCCGTCATTAAAAAAAACCTGTATGCTAATTTCACATGCAGTGTTGGGCAGAGCAAGCTAACGTTTGAGACGAAAACAGGAGTACGGCATGGATGCCCCTTATCAGCGACTTTGTTTTTTAACTATCATAGACTGCTGGTGATGTGCCAGACTACAGCAGATGTCCCTGGATCAATAAGATGAACAGCATTATCTACACTGGAGGACCTAGAATACGCAGATGACATTGCACCATTCGCACACTTACAACAACACATCCAAGAAAAAATAGACAGACTGAGTAAACATAGCCAACAAGTGGGACTAACCATTAATCTCAAAAAGACAGAAGTCATGACACTCAATGTAAGAAATCCTGCACCCATACAAATAAGGAACCTAGAGCTGGAAAATACAAACATATTTACATACTTAGGAAGCAGATACATACAAGATGACGGAACAAGCAAAGACATCAGCAGCCGAATGAATAAAGCCAGAATAACTTTCGCCAATCTAAACAACATCTATAAATCTTCGCAGTACAGTACTAACACTAGATTAAAAATATACGATACCTGCGTAATTTCTGTATTTCTGAACGATGCAAAATACTGGAGAAAAACATAAAAAGAAATGCCCAAAATGTCCTCTGTCCACACGGAAGGTGAGCCAAAGCCGGTCTTACTTTCGCTTTCCTTCCGTGTGGAAAGAGGCCAGTTTGGGCAATTCTTTTTCTGTTACCCTTCCCTTTCCTGTAAAACGCCCACAAAACCATTTCGTCTGATACCTTTTAACATGACAGCACCAGACACAACATTAATTTTTATTGTTATGTTGTCACTTGTTTTTTAATTATCTCGCTAATGTTCACGTTAAAGTGCAGGTTTCTGATCTATGAGATCGTGCACTTATCTTGAGCAGTGGTTCCCAAAACTGAATCCACGGACCATCAGGGGCCCGCGACAGTGACTGAGTAGTCTGCAAAGTACCGTTTAGCAGGCTGAAAGTATTTGTGCTGACGTGAACATAAAATACGTTTTCTTGTGTGTGTGTGGGGGGTGCGGAGAGGGGCTGTGACGAAAAGTGACAAGGGGGAGGGGGTTTTCAAATGGCAAAAATTGCGTGACGTCATATGTAGATGGCCCCATTCTTGTACTAGCCCCATGCACAACTATCCTTAGCTTTAGACGTGGTAGGCAGGGTGCAGAGGGCCGGATGTTCAATTAAGCACAATAAACACGTGCTTTTGGCATCAGGCTATCAATGGTGTATATATATATATATATATATATATATATATATATATATATATATATATATATATATATATATATATATATATATATATATATATATATATACATATATATATATATATATATATATATATATATACGGAGTAGAATGTCTATTATCCGGACAGTCAGTTATCCGAAACACTACCGCAGCGCGCGCACACACACACACACACACACACACAAAATACAACAATATTTATGGTACCGGTATGTACTTTTGGTGCACTAATTGTTTTGCGAATTATTACGTTTGACTTAATGCATTCTGTTCTGATTATTTATTCTAAGAAATCTGCAATATTGTATAGAAATAGTTTTAATTTGTCACATTTTAGCTTTAGCTACTGCGTGGTTTATAGTTGACTTGTAAACAATTAGGTAAGTTCAAAATAAATAAATATACTTTGTGTCTTCAAAACTTTTTGATTATTATTTGCCAACCATTTCCTAAAGCAAATAGTTATTTTTAATAATAATTAATATTTTTTGTTAAAACAGGAGAAATAACCTTGCGTACAATAATTTAATTGTAAAACTAATTACACTATCTTTCGTATAAACTGGGTACTCTCAATTATGAATGTGTGCATGATTATTCGAACAATTTGATTTACCGAACCAACTTCAGCCCCAATTAATTCAGATAATCCTCGCTATTCAAGGGGGTTAGGTTCCTTGAAAATCCCGTGAAGACCAAAATCCGCGAATACGGAACCATTGATCCTATGGGGAAAAAGTGGGTTAAGTTCCTGCGAAACACTGTCCGCCATACACTGTTGCTACAAATCACCATAAACTCATCATTTCGTGTACCCTTCTCGTAAAACACAGCTATTTATTATGCTGTGCATTTTATAAATGTATTTTATACACCGTTTTCTTTGTAATAGTACAGTATGTACAATCCTGTCGTGTACCAATACTCACTCACTGTCACGGGATTGCCTCCCTTTGCTTTGCAGTAGTGGTCCACTAATGGTCACAACGCAAGCGTATCTAAAAGTAGGTCGTCCAAGGTATCTATCTTCGCGCAAGATTACTCTTGGCAAAGATATAGATAGAATGTCTTGTAACCACGAATATAAAACTTAGCTCCTGGTGAGTCCTGCAGCTGTGGTTTCCGTCACTTCTTTTTGGTGATGAGTACTCTTCTCCACATAATTCGTCCACTGTAGGCGGTGATACTCTTCTCTCACACTAGTGGCGTAGGAACTTCAGTACTTAAGTCTGATGTCTTGTAACCACGAACTGTGACAAATTAGAAAGAAACAAATGCCTCAGTACATTTGTTCTCTGCAAACTAACAGGCCCATTTTCATTTTTTTTTTTTAATTAAAAAAAAAAAAAAAAAAAAAAAAAACTAACAGGCCCATTTTCATGCGCTACACCCACGAATGTTAACCTCTCAGAAGAATTAAATTCCCGAGCACACAATGTAACTCAGGGAAAATGATGAAAATTCACCAATATCCTTCTGGGTATTAACTAGGAAATTGCGTCTGGAGTGCATAAATAATGATTTGCCTGAATTACAATTAAAGATTTTATACAGAAAGAAGAAGAAAGATAAATCTCACAAACTGATTCTATACACTTTAGGCACATGTGATGTAATTATCACTCATTACTCGTCGCTACTCCCGTCGGGGTCTAGGTAATCTCTGCTGTCGGGTTTCAGAACCAATCACCCGCTCTCGCAGTAGTGGTTCATGCATATACTATTTTCATATGTTGAGGTTGCCAGCAAGAAACTTGTAGAATTTACATTAGTAAATAAATGGTTTACATTTACCCCAAAATTTTGGGAATACACACTTCTCCTGGCGCAGATTAGAATGGACCCACAGCCCTGTATTTAGATGCTGTTCGAATCACTTATCTGAGAAATTCCTCTTATGACGGGTGAAACACTTGGTCTGGAAATCTATAATTCCTCTTATGACGGGTGAGACACTTGGTCTGAAAATCTATAATCTCTCGTATGACAGGTGAAACACTTGGTCTGGAAATCTATAATTCCTCTTATGACTCCTTGTGATAAAATTCCCAAGTTTCCAGTCAGGTATTAAAATTGCGGGTTTACTTGTACTTCCAAAGTTGCCCAATACTCGATCTGGTACTTAAAGTTGTGGAATGATAATTCCCACCCTCTTTCCTCTGGCTTGTAGGGGGTATTTAGGTTCCGCTGCGATGCAGTCTGTCCGTGTGCTCTGACTCCGAGTTTGTTAGATTATATCTCACAATCCTTAGTTTCAAATCCCAGCTGTTTCCGCCGAAAGTTCCAATCAAATCATTGTAGCTTCTGGTGAACCAATCAAATCTATCTAGCACAGTTTGGGTGGGGAAGTTTATCATTACTCATCCCACGCGTATTTGAAAATATTAAATTTTATATACACTCGTGGCCTCTTACACAGTGATGTCATATCGTTACCTAAGACGTCCGGCGTATCTCTGTTTATCACCTTTATCTGCGTGCCTCCGCTAGACAGATGTCTGGTCAAACCATATTGATTTCTTTCATCGTATCACAACATCAGCTTGTGTCAACATGATCAACAGCTTTCCAATGGGGTCAAATGTTTGACCACCCCGTTTCCACAGGTGGCCAGACAGATTAGGCGATAAAATATTATCGCTGGCCGGGTCGCTAAACCTGGCGAATCGTAATAACAGTCTGGGAGTGGAGTATGAAACAATAAGATACGCTTACTCCCGTAGCAAATACTGCCATATGGGAGTGTCGTGTTAGAGAATTCACCATGCCATGTCCAGCATAGAGCAAAATAGTGAAAATAACGAATAAAAAGGCATGATTTCTGCCACATAACAAGCGAATAATGAAGAAATATAAAGAAAAGAAGTTTAATGCCGGAGGGCTGAAGGGGTGAGAGATCACACAAAAGGATACGTACAGACGTGTCGTCACACTCTCTCACCCATTCACTCACACCATCACTACTATTTCACTCATTGATACATCCACACGCAAACACACACGCACATTATTTTAGAATCCCTGGAAAACAAACAAAACATTTACACAGAACAGTCAAAATTAACAAGATTTCATTAACATTGAAAACTTGTAAAGAGAATACTTCCCAGAACCACGTTTGTCTAACACACGTACTTTATCACTAAGTCTCATCACAGCCTTTTTGAACTTAGGTACACTCGCCAGCACATTTGCAGTACGCTTGGATGCCATTATTAATTACAAAAATAATCAAAAACAGAATAAACTGCAAAGACATGAATGAAAAGATGCTCGACAAAGATACGTGTAAACCCTACGAAGCCCGCGAGAATAAGGAGGCAGCCTCTCCTTCTGGTCACCATCTGCGACGATGCGTGGTAGGCGTCTCGACATTTTTTTGCCTGCTTCCCATGTCCACAAATACCCGCGAGGTGCCCGCAAATGGCCCCCCAAAAAGTTGAATTACACTTTATCTCGCGCGAATAAGCGAATCCACGATCATGGAACACGCGAATAGCGAGGAATGACTATATGCTGCATTTTTGGTCTTATTTAATTAATTTATAAATGAAAGATTTAAATTATGTTATCCCTCTGCTAATATTTTGTAATTTGTAATTTGAAGAGAAATAGGTATGTAGTTTATTTTTAATTATTCTTTTCTTAGTATTTATATCCCGTGAGTATAGTTTTTTTCTGAACTAAAGTTATGAACGACTGGTTAAAACAGGTAGGACGTTTTCCCTTTTCCAATATTTCATTTAATGTTTCAAAATAAGTGGGACTCAGTGAATGACAAAATAAAAATAAATAAAATAAATAAATAAAGTTTTGTGAAAGTGAGCCGTGACACTGTCTAAGCTGGGTGATTGGTTTTTCTGCAAACTAGGTCAGAGATTAACACATTTTTTTCTACCTCGTTTAGTCGTTTAGTAAACTATAGAAAGTGACCTCGTTCTCTGAGTGAGTAATTTACTCTGTGTAAAGCTGACTATGCCGGAAGGAAGTAATGGAAAGATGGAAAGAATATTTCTCAGAACTCCTGGATGGTGAGCATGGTGAAGCATCAGAAATGATAAAAACTAGCACAGAAGAGAAAACCAATGATGGTGAAGATGACATAAAGATGGAAGAACTGAAGGCAGCACTGGAGAAAATCAAGATGGGCAAAGCAGCAGGGCATGATATTATAACACCAGAAATGGTTAAGTACATGGGAGCATCAGGCGACCTATTACTCTTAAGGATCCTACAGGCAGCGTGGTGCAACAAGACCATACCAAAGAATTGGGAGATTGCCATCATAACACCAATTTTCAAAAAGGGTGACAATCGACAATGTGGAAACCATAGAGGCATATCCCTTCTCTGTGTCCCTGGTAAAATCTACTCTAGAATCCTAGAGCAGAGACTCCGACGTCTAGCTGAGCCACAATTGGATGAGGTCCAGTGCGGATTCCGAGCAAACCGAAGTACTCAAGACCTAATCTTCACACTCAGACAGCTGAGTGAAAAGGCCCTTGAGTATAAGAGTGAGATCCATCTTTGTTTCATAGATCTGGAAAAGGCGTTTGACAGGGTCCCCTGGAGCAAACTTTGGGACTGTTTGGCAAGGAAATACATTCCAGCACCTCTGATGATTCATGCTATACAGAGCTTCTACAAGTCTTGCAAAAATTATGTGAGGACAGCAAACCATAAGTCAGCAGAGTTCAGGACCACCACTGGTGTAAGACAAGGTGATATCCAGTCACTTGTCTTTTCATACTCCTCATGGACGATGTCATCAAGGCATGTAAGGAGAGAACAAGAAAGTATTCAGTGGGGTAATGGAAGATGAGACAGGTCTGTATTTCAGAGCTGGCATTTGCTGATGATGTTGCCCTGATTGCTAAATCAGAGGCACATCTCCAATCCAACCTGCAAGTCTGGAAGGAAGAGCTGGAGAAGAGAGGGATGGTCATAAACAAAATCCATGGTAATATCACGAGAAGAAAGAAGACATCAGATTAAGCTGGGAGAACAGGTCCTGGAGCAGGCTGACCACTTTAAATACCTCGGAGTTATTATAGACCGAAAGGGAGGCATCAAAGAAGAGTTAGCCACTCGAAAAGCAGCAGCTGTGAGACTTTTTCAGGCCATAAATCGAGGATTCCTCAGCAAGAGAGAGGTTCGTAAGAAAACGAAGATGGCTGTATACCGCTTCACCTATGTCCCAGTCTTGACATATGGATGCGAGTCATGGGCAATGACTACAACGCACAAAAGCCAGATCCAAACCTCAGAAATGAGGTATCTGAGAAAGGTGGTTGAAGTAACAAGAAGAGACATGGTCCGCAACCAGACAATACGTCAAGGCCTAAAATCCCACCCCCTGCAGACCCAAGTAGAACAGTCCCAACTGGGATGGTTCATGTCTGCAGAGTGGGAAAGGATCGGCTACCACGACAAGCATGAGAAACAAAGAGCCAGGGATCCAGACACCCCCCCCCCCCCAGGACGACCCGGGGTCCGCTGGGGGAACAACATTAGACAATCTTTGAAGGACCGAGGACTAGAGTGGAGTCAGGTCAGGAGGAAGACAGTCAATGGGATAGTCTGGCGCTCTCTTCCAGACCTCTACACCTCACGGTAGAAGGGGAACGACTAAGTAAAAAAAAAAAGCTGACTATAACAGACAAACTTGCCTGATTTCCACGCTGGCTGGTCCGTGTTCCATCCTTAATCTGGCGTCTTTGCCTACTTCATTTTATATATTTTGTCCATTGCTAAATAGTTGTTCTTTGATATGTCTTGTAATACTGTGTAATTTTTTTTCCTAGCAGAACTTCTCTGTAGTGATCGTATTTTTCTACTTCTTCTTGAATGCACTGTCCTTTATAAAGGTAGGACAAAGTGTCAGATAAATAAAATATTGACTGCTTGTCACGAAAGGTTTGAGATGTTATAGAAAGTAAGATATCCTGGACAAAAAGATATATCAGATGATACTAGGATAGTGCCAGGTAAGAGTCTGGTCTTACAAGTAATACCCCCTTCTTTGAAAAGAAATAGGGTGTATTGACATCAAAGGTTAGAATCAGCTGTACACATCTCAGGTTGTGGGAAAGATATGTCCTGAAAATCTATTTGCCCCTTTCGTAGATTCACCTGTGGTAATATGTGTTGTTATGTTGACAAGTTTATCTAGGGGTAATTAATTCTATTTAAATCTATCCAACTAACTATGCATACAACAGAACTTGAACTTTAATGCTAGTAATCTCAACAAGTCTGAAGGTACATATTTACAATTTAATAATCATACACCGGTTCTCTTTTCGGTTATGATAATTCAAAAGATATTTACATTATATAAAATCAAAAATATATATATTTCACTTAACCAAACATAATCTATTTCTAAAGTCTCTGCTATCTTCTATCTTGAAGAATAATGTTTATGTTTCACTACAAGGTCACTGTTGTTGACTGTGTAGATAGGATGGGTGTATGTCTTTAACACATCATGCCCTGTACTGGTCTTTAATTTTTTCTTTAAGTCTTTTAGTAGTGCTAGTTTTTATTTATTGAACACGCTGAACAGTGGCAAGATAAGGCCACTTATCTGCTTTAGTAAGAAATTCCACACTCTCCTGCCGTGGTCTAACACATCAAGGAATTGCCAGGCAGTTGAACTAGGGTGACTGGCTGCAATTATTCAAATGACCTCTTGCACCTCCAAGTCCAAAGTGAATAAAAGTGGAAATTGAAATCTTCAGGTTGATTGTAGGATAAAACCTGAAATTCACAAAAATCGCAACCTATGTATTGTCTAGCACTACTCTAGTCCTACACATAATGGACATAGTGGACATAACATACATAACAGGCAGTGTCAGTCATTGTGCTCACACATGCACAAGACCATTTACCTTTCCATCTATCATAGTCAGTTAACTGTGACTAAAATTTCCTTAAGTTGATTCTTTTATCGATGATTGGCTTCCATACAATGATTGGGTAATGGATAAATTTACAAAGTAATACCTTCATCGCTTCTTTACAACACTTCCTGTTCATCCTTCATTAGTTTCCATAATACAAGTCTTTCCTTTAACCAATACGCTTCCACTTGGATAATTAAACCGACAGTCTTATTTTTGACATCATTTTCCATTATCTTATCCCCTTTACAAAGCTGACTTTCACCTCTAAAACCAACACATGCTTTGCATTCCCGCAAGCAACACATTCGTCCTGGAATATTTTTTTTAACACAGGCCGTTACACTTTCCAACACACGTGTTTTACATCACAGAACTAATACATAAATATGTACATATATATATATATATATATATATTATATATATATATATAATATATATATATATATATATATATATATATATATAGTATATATATATATATATATATATATATAAAGTCATTCTTACCCTCAGGCAAACAAACACACAGGCTGTTAATGGCTTCTTTAGTCTGCGCATAAGATGCGGTCGGCAAAGGTACAATACTATTCCCGTTTACCGCTTCTTTCTAGACAGCTTGTTTTTTCAAATATGTGTTAGTGGCGTTAGAGAGCCAAAGGGCAAGGCCTTTATAGTTACACAACCGACGTTAGAGGTGTGGCATGGGTAAGGCAAGACGTAAAAATTCCCAAAATGAAACAAAATTCTGCCCTCTGTACAATGTGTAAAATCTAGTTTTTTAATTATCTTCCTTATCTATGGGGCGATTTTGGTCATATAAAGTTTATTTTATACTGTGGATTATTTAGGATCGATCTATTTATACATCAGTTATTTTGTAAAATGCATTTTAATATATGCGTACTTTAACTAGCTAAGTTGGACAAATCCTGATGTAACACAGCTCTTTTATTCGTTATATCTATCTTACCAGAATAGTATTTGTGACGTACGTCTAGTTTGACAAGTGAATTTTCCCTGATATGATGGATGATTAAAGGGACCCTTAGCTTTTCATAACATTAGAACCCCTGAACATTTGTTGTAACCTTTCGTTTCGCCAGAGCGAACCGAGCGGAACTCATGTAGTATGCGGCACGAGATCAAAGAGACAGACTGAGGGATTTTAGGGGAGACTATCGGCGCTATCAAAGACAGTAGTGGTCCCTGATACGAGACGCAGTTGCTTGTCGCTATTTTCGCGTCTCGGTGTCAATCGCAGAACCGAGGAAATGGGGAAAACCGAAACGGGCAGCAGCGAGCGTAGATACGAAGACCAGGGGGCGGCTTCTTCTCTTGATTTGGCGGTCAGATCCCCAAAAGTTCGTGAGATCAAATAAGCTGTCAAGTTTATCATGTCCCACTCAACTTACATTCCATTTTAGCTAAATAGACCATGAAGAATAGACACGTTATCACTCGCTGGCCAGACCTTTACAGAAGCACTAGCTTTATTGAAATCTTGTTATAGATTTCCCCTGGATTTTATATATATATTTGCAGTGATTTCTATTCTGTGCAAAGCGGTAATATATATTGTGTAAAGTGATCAGTGGTCTAGTTCAGTCATTCTGTTTCAATGGATTTTGTGTTAATTTAAATCTATTAAATTAAACCATCTCAAGAGTTCCAGTTTTAAATATAATGATCTATCTATTATATTATTTCAAAAGATAATAGATGCTTAAATTAACTTTTAAAGTCGCGAAGGAATTTATAATTAATAAATTCAGTTAAGTCCTAGTTTTATAGATGTGTGTTTTTAACCACTAGAATTCGCGCAGTGTTTATTAAATACATAATTAAATACTCGAGTGTATTATAGGCTTAACGGGAAATTTATCGCGCTTGATTTTTCGGTATGTTACATGTCTTCTTTCTTTCACACAGAGTGATCGTACCTGCGGTCCCAGCTAAATAAAGAAAGAAATAAAGAAATCATCCTATAAACTTCCAGTCATATTGAAGAAACATTTCTTTTAAAATATAATCTTGTGGCGGTCCTTTTGCGACCTAGCTGTCAGAATTAAATGAAATAAAGCCCACCCAAGAACATTTTAAAGAACAATCATCAAAATTACCCTTACAAACCTGTAAGATAAACTGGAATGTAATCATCGCCAGTAGCGATATTATTTACTGTTTACTGTGAGAGAGTACATATTTTCCTGATTGTGACTGAGCTCTTAGTCTTCAAGTCTTGCGATAAGTGAGAATATTTGTTACCAACAAACCCTCGCAAACATCTGGGGCGGGACATCGAAGGACTAGACAGTTCATATGTCAGAAGAATACTTGCTGTTTTTTTATATACTTTTATGGATCGTCTGAGGCTGCATTCGGTAAGTGTGTGAGTAAATGAGTGTGGATCCTCACGCGTGTGTATGAATGACAGGAAATTTAATCTTTTCCTTTTGTAACCCTGTTGTTAACTTTCTTGCCTAGTAATATAATTTTTCTGTATTCCCTGCATTGTTCCTTTAAGGGGGAGTTAATAATTGGTTAACTCTGTTTAAAACCCCCCTCCTTTCCATTTGCTTAGTAAAGGGAAGAACAGCTGGGAAGAACAAGTTTTTTCTATCACCTATACATAACTTGGTAACACCTCTTTCAGAGCGATTAACTTCACTGTTAGGTTAACGTACCCGTGTTCCTGATATTATCTATCTCTGGACTGGGTTTATCTTTGTCTAATAAGCGGGAAGGGCTTAGTCGATACCAATCTTCTTCACCCCTCCCAAACTTGTTATTTGCATTTATGTACTTATGATAATTTATGTAATACCTGATATTTGTTAGTAATTGATGTTTTAAAGTGAATAAAATCACATAAACTCATTTAGTTCTGTGTGTTGGATATACCCAAAGCCCAACTTTTCCCCTAGTCGTTTAATATAGTTTGTATCTACATCGTCTGTGTGTGTGAAAAACACCAAATCGGTGTGCGCGCAGATGCGTGTCTGGAAAACTGGCAAATAATTGTTTGACCAGGAGAGCGGAAGAGAAGATTGAGAGAGACGAATTGTCGTAAATAAGTCTGTCTTTACTCTCCACCAGCACGCTGTGAAGCAACTATTTAATCTCTACATTTTCTAGCACTGAGCTTTCCATCATCATTTTCCACTCTAAACCGGACCACTATTTCTACGACTCTTTTCTCTCAAAATAAATTTACGACAGTATTTGATAAAGTTTTTTTCACTTATTTTTAGCTTAACATTTCCTTTGCTGAATTACACAATTCTCCCCAGTGATACTTCTTTATTCTTTATGAAATTAAATATTATCGTCCCATCTTTTAACCAAAACTGGTCCCTAGGTTTTGCACTGTAAGTTTCTTACCACAATAATAATAAAGGTCCGTTTTGATTGGTTGTTGTATCAGAGAGTTCCCCAACTATGCGTGCGATATGGTCGGTTTTAGAAAAACGTGTTGTAAGACAGATCCAAATCACGACACTGCTGTACCCTTGTCAATTGGGCATAACCATCTACTAATATGTGTTTGTATGCACGATAATCTGTAATCCAGCTCTGTACCGTTTCATAGACTGTTTTTATACTTTAATGCATGTTCATCTGCAGTTTTTATAACATCTACATCTGTGTGTGATTTTTCTAGACTAAAACATGTCCCTTGTAGTGCTAGGTGTGTCGTGATTTGATGTGCTTGCATTTTCATAACTAACAAACTCCCCCAAAGTCCCCCTCTCCCCCCAAAACGTAAAGTCTGCTTTATATGTATACGCTAACTACTTTACGACAGAAATAGGTGTGGTTATACGAGAGCAAACGGCGAAGAATAAATACAAGAATTCAGGACAGTAAACTGAAAGGATGCTTAACCAGTACTATCAGCTGGGAAAGTATAGAAATACCAAAAAAGGGCACGTTCCGCCCGGTGTCATTCAGTTTTTTTTTAAACTTTTATTTGCATTTAATTTCAATGTACAAAACCATGTGCATTTTACAAGAAGAAGTACAAGACGAGTACATTGTATATATATATATAACACTCAAGCTTATTCGCCTTTTATTGTGCACAAAAGGGAGGGTAAAATAAGTTTAAAATAAATAATCTAGTAAAAAGGAATAAATAAGTTAAATGAAACAGAAAAACATTATATATAAAGTTAACAATTTGTTTACATCCATGGAAATTACATTGTGTACATTCATAAACCATAAACCCATATAATTACAATTTTCAACTTCACAATTTCAATGAGAACCTTTTAGATCCTTTTTGCTTAGCTTCTTTCATGAACCTTGAAATTTTGAGGTTTTCCCCTTTCATACATTTTATATATTAGTAAAACGATATAATTAAAAAAGTGTTTACTTAAAAATTTCAAAGGAATTGTTTTAGTCACTTTTTGCTAATCTCCCTTCTTGAACAATGAAGAGTTGAAGAAAAACTTTTATTTTTTTTTCCCGTGTCTTTATTGGAACATCAGAGCAGATTATAAAGCACATGCGTTCGAGACATCAAATCGATAGATGTATATAATATATGTATATAATAATATTTCTTTCCACAGTTTTAATGAAAATATTTTTGCCTTAAGAAACCCCCCATATATTGCAAAAGAAAGACAGCCACGTACGCACACCCAAGCGCTGGTGAAACTGAGGCTTGTGGTTGATTTCTGAAGCAGAAATCCACCGTACGTTGTTAGAAACATGACATCTCGGAGATACAAAGGGCGAAAACTGGGGCGAGAGCGAGCTATTAAAATCCCCAGGTGAAGGAGAATGGAGTATGTTATAGTCTACATTGTTCTCAGTTTCAACTAAGGATGTAATGGTTGAGCACACACGAACACACACCAACTGTGTTGCCCTGCGAGAGGCTTAGCACGCTAGACGCGGGCAGAAAGATAGGAGTAACAGCGGTGATTTTGTAGCGTCTAGGTTACTCTCTTAGGATGAAGTAGTGACAGTGTTATTTTGTTGCCCAACAATTTCGGGAGCAATTGACAATGCCTTCTGGAGGAAGACATTTAATAGCGTCTGCGAATTTATAAGGCGGTACCTGAACACTGCTAACTTCCTAAATGTCCAAATTAAAGTCTGTATTGTACCAATAAAATGAGAAGTTTCGTCTGTGTGTTTGGTGTTGTTTTTGGGATTATGTTTAACATAATAGCTTTGTAAATGTCTATGGTTTGTTTCGTGTGGGAGGCAATCATATCTTGCAATGCCTTCCTCATAAGTGTGACTGTACTGCACTTATAATAGATATGATCCTTAGTTTCTTGGATGCGTGTCTGTCACAGCTGACATTTTGATATTTGCTTGGATCTGTGAGCTTTCCGTTCTGTTGTGGGTGTCATGTTGTATATAAGTCTAAAGGTCACTTCTCTGATCTTTGCAGTGATGTAAGGGTTGTGTAAGTTGGTGAAAGTGTCAGTGTAATTTGTTTTGAAGTATTTCTGTCCTCTTTTAATTCTGAGATGTAGTGTGGGTGCTTGAAGTTTGACTAAATGTTTGTAGATTACATTTGTTTTCTGTTGGAGTGAGCTTTCATGTTCGTGAATGGCTTGTATGCATGACTTATAAAATGATGGTAATGAGCCGATATGGTGTGGCGTTGCGCTGTTCAGTGGTCTCAGTCTGGCGAG
>JAMPIV010023146.1:0-72500 GCA_024509875.1 Oreohelix idahoensis | reverse complement strand
ACGCAATTGGTAGTAAAAGAAAAAAAAATTCACGTCACTAGTTGACACAATGTAAGGAAACGGACAAAAAAAGACCATGGCTCTTATTCGAAACAGTCATTTCTTGGACGTTTTTCGATACTTGGTCGTTTATTTGAATTCAGCGGCAAACGCCGTAGAGAAGGTTCTCGAACAAATTTCAAAAAAACTAAACTTGAGAAAAAATATGTTTTTTCTTAATAATAGAGTTATGAATATAAAACCTAGCTAGTTTGATAGCCCATCTTAAGCAGAGAACTAATATACTTTAAATTATACAGACGGATAGATAACAAGGAAGATATTGACAAAAGACTGTATTGTTCATATCAGACTAGCGACTGTACTGTTCAAACTTTCACTAAAGTTTCAAATTGATTGGTCAAATGTAATCATATTGGCAGGACAGAGATGCGCATTTTTGCCATTTGATACAATTCTGTCCAGGGACACAGTTGATTAATGCCTGTGGTGTTTTTCCCAGAAGATATTACATACATTTAGTGGGACGCCATCATATAGCCAGCAGCTCAGCTGAGTTTTGCTAGCAAATAACTGTGTTCTCAATTCTGAATTCTGGTAAGAATGAAAGCATTTATTTTGTATATTTTAATATTTCGAGTGATTGATACTGCCATATCATATAAAATGATTACGACAAGTAAGTGCTCGCTCTAGGTCCCCAGCCCAAGTTCAGGGTCTAGAGACAAACAAAATATAGGGACGCCTAACTAAGACTATGGAAGGCGGATCTATTATTGAGATCAGTGGGAACATATCACCTATCTTATTGAATAAAAGGAAACTATTGAACATATCTCAGATGCAATGCAGTCTTGGGGAACTAGTACTATATGAAAACAACTGGGTAAGATGTGCTGTGTGGTCAGAGAGATCTGACCCATTCTGTGTATTGTTGATGTGTTGTGCTGTGTGTAAGAGTGGTGCAGTAAATAGATTACTGACACAGCGCACAAATTTTGTTTCAGAATTGTGAGTTTCTGTTGCGGCACTAATGTAGTGCCACATAAGTAATCAAGGTTACACAAGCAGATGTGTGTGCAGCCAAACAGTGTGTCGGTGCAGTCTACCATTGTATTCTAGCTACCGAGAGGAGTGGGCCACCTGAATCCAGCATCAGATCTTCGCAGACAAGATGAGTGATTAGTGGCCTGCTGAGGATTCACCATACTCCTGAAGATTTTATAAATATTTCCCCATCATAAATAAACTGAATTTTGGGAAAGATACATTTATTAAAGACAATGGACAAAGCTTGTTCTAGTCACAGAGTGGGTGTGATGACACCACCCCAACAGCACATCCAGTAATAGTTTCCCAGAGACTTTATAAATATAATTAATATTAACCAGTCTTATAAAATACTTATGTACACACATTCCATTTTATTATGCCATATATTATGCATTCCATTTATAACTCCATAACTTTTCATATGTTCTGACCAAAATAAAACATTGGTTCAGAACAAATAAATTTAAAGAAAATTTTAATATTGAAACTAAAACAGCCTGAGTTAGTTCAGTGTGTTATACATTTTATTAATATTATTAGACTTATCAATTATCTGTGTGTGTTTGTATATTCTACTACAACACATTACATTTCAGTACCCTAGACTTTTTAACGTAGCTACATTCATAATAGTAAAAGAGATATGTTTGAGGTCGTAAGTGGTAGTAAGAAGGGTCTTCTGTAATTCTCATCTACATTTATCTCAGGAGCCTTCACAGCTGACCTCATACATTACACTAGGTAACACAACAACCATACAACACCATCAAAACCACTACAAATATTGGGGTCTTGTCCAGGGATAATTAGTTTATCATAAATATTAGGATCTCCTGGTGGGAGAATTAAACCAGTGGGGACAGATTGTATACATTTAAAAAGTGTCCCTTAAAAATAAAAGGGGAAAAAAATAAAAGTTGGTGAATCTTCACAGCCAGTGGTAATTAGTTAATTGATTAATTAATTAGAATTACCTTGGTCATTAATTAATTATAATTACCTTGGCCATTATATATAAGTAGAATTACCTTAGTCATTAATTAAGTAGAATTACCTTGGTCATTGTTATTTTGTGTGATGGCCGACCTAGCAAAATTTAGATCGGCTGCTGTGCTAACGGCGAAGGAAATGAATATGGAGGGTCAGGTTTTAATTCAGTATGTAACTGCTGAATGTGACAAGTATATTGAAAGGGAAGATAGGAGGTTAGCTGAAGAGAAGAGGTTACGAATTGAGGCTGATAAAGAACTTAAGAGGTTGCAGATTGAGGCTGACAAAGAGGCAAAAGCATTAGAGGCAGAAGAAAAACGACAGCAAAGGGAGTCAGAGGAAAAAAGATTGACTGCCGAAAGGGAGGCAGAAGATAAAAGGTTGACTGCCGAAAGGGAAGCAGAAGATAGAAGGTTACAAAGGGAGCACGAATTACGACTAAGGGAGCTGGAATTACAAGGCCATGCTCCTGAAAATGGTGCCAGCCCTTTTGCCTCAGATGCTACGCCTAGTCAGGGAGCCTCAACATCAGCTATGGGGTTTCATTTAGACCATTTTGTTGAGAAAGACGATGACATCGAGGGGTACCTCAGTAGATTTGAATTATTAGCTACTACATATGGGTTAGAGAGAGAGAGAGGTGGAGTCTAAAGTTATCACAGGGACTGAGAGGTACTTCTTATGAAGTCTTTGCTAAAATGAATAGAGAAGACCAAGACAATTATGACATGCTAAAGCAGGCTTTGTTATTGAGATACGAAAAAAATGGTGAATTTTATCGTAAGAAATTTAGAAATGCCAAACTGTTGTCTGGGGAGACATACCACCAATTCTCTGCCAGACTGGAAACCTATTTGGAGAAATGGACTGCTCTGGGGAAGACCCAAGATCTTAAAGAGATGATCATGATAGAGCAATTAAGAGAGTCCATGGCTCCAGACTTGAGAAAATTTCTCATGGAACAAGGTGCAGAGAGGTTGGGGGAGGTTTTAAATGTCGCTGAGAGGTATCAGGCAGCCCAGGCAGAGGTAAGTGGCACTAAAAAGAAGCACATAGAAAATTTTAAAGCTCCACAGCAATTTAATAAATTTGATAATAGAGAACAGGGTAATAAAGGCAGGACAAACTTTGAACGGCCAAGAAATGACTATCGTGACAGAAACTCACAGTTCAATGACCAAAAATATAATGAAAGAAAACCGTTTAACCAAGGAAAAAGATGGTGCAAATGGTGTAAGAAAGACAACCATAACACCGAATTTTGTAGAAGGAAACCTTCAAACATTGCTGCAATGAAGTCGGGGACTCAAAGATTAAAGGTTAATCCTAATGGACAGCAGGAACCTTATCACCCCCCAGTTTGTGAGGATGTTATTTGTAATGGGGTCACCATAAGGTGCCTTTATGATACAGGTTTGGATTATGATTCAGTTGTGAAGTCTAGCCTAGTGGACCCAAGTCAGTATACCACAGAAACAGTGGAAATACAAGGGGCGACTAAGGACATACCACTCATGACACTTCCCATCGCAAGGATAACGGTGAAAACTCGCTATGTGGAAGGAGAAATCAGAGCAGCAGTGATAGATGAACCAATCTACCCTCTGATATTGGGGTGTAGGTACGTCTTCTTGGGGAATCCCGAGAGACCTGTGATCATGGCGACAGTGCAGACCAGGTCACAGAAAAAGGAGGAAGAAGGTGAACCTATAAATGCTCATCCAGAGGAGATGAGGAAGGCGCAGGCTGAGGATAGGACACTCAAGCCATGTTTTAAAAAATTGCCCAAATGCCACACACCTCCAAGCAAGGGAGAGTACTTTATGAAGAACAATTATTATACAGGAAGGCCGGAACTGGAACAAATGGTCACAACCAGCTGGTTCTTCCCACTTCATATAGGGATAAAGTGATGGAACTCGGGCATGCGATTCCCTTCAGTGGTCACATGGGGATCAGCGCCACAGGACAGCGTATAGCTTGTCATTACTTCTGGCCAGGGATAACGGAGGATATAAAAAGATATGTCAAATCCTGTCCAGAATGTCAAAGGGTAGCTCCAAAGCATTGGACTGCTCCTGCAACTCTAGGGGAAATGCCCATAGTGGGAACACCTTTTGAGAGGGTTGCAGTGGATATTGTGGGACCTCTCACTCGGACCAAGAGGAGGAACAGTTACATCCTTACTCTGGTGGACACTTGTTCTATGTGGGGAGAGGCGGTAGCCCTGCCATCAATTGATTCAAAACATGTAGCAGAGGCACTACTTACAATATTCACAAGATTAGGATTCCCGCATCAAATCTTGACTGATAATGGCTCACAGTTAACGGAAGAAGTTTTTAAGCTATTTCAAGCCAGACACTTTCATTGTAGTCCGTACCATCCACAAGGGAACGGCCAGGTAGAGAGGTTCAATGGGACTCTCATTTCTATCCTGAGGAAGCTGGCACACGAAAAAACCGGATCTGTGGGATCAATTTCTGCCCGCCGCGTTGTTTGCGTATCGGGAGGTACCACATAGTTCAACCGGGATGGCTCCCGCAACTCTGCTATTTGGGAGGCCAATAAAAGGTCCATTGGAAGCTTTATTAAGGACCTGGACAGATGAGAAGGCAGAAGAGACTGTTACCTCATCGTATCAATATGTGAACGAACTGACCACTCGTCTGAAAGCTGGATGGAAACTGGCAAATGATAATTTGAGACAAGCCAGGAAGAAACATGCAGCATATTTTAATAGGAAGGCAAAGGACAGAGAACTAGCTGTGGGAGAGAAGGTGCTTCTTCTACTACCCGGCAGCCAGAATAAATTACAAATTGGATGGCAAGGTCCATATACGGTTCTAGAGAAGGTGTCTAGAACAAACTATAAAATTGACAAAAAGGGGAAGGAGAAAGTTTATCATGTAAACCTTTTAAAGAAGTATCTGGACAGACCACTCCAGGAAAGCACCCCCTTACTGACCTTGGCTATCGCAACTCAAATGCAAAAGGAACCACTCACCTCACATGAATACCCATTACATCCTTGTGAAACAGCCGCACAGGTAAAAGTCAGTAAGCACCTGACTAAAAATCAGAGGGAGAGAGTTCAACAGGTTCTGGAGGAACATACAGATGTATTAACAGATAAACCAGGACATACAAATTTGCTACAGTATGACATGAAACTGGTAGACTCAAACCCAATCTGTATGAGAGCCTATTCTATTCCGTTCGCGAAGGAGAAGGCATTGAAAGAAGAAATAGATTATTTGTTGAAGGAGGGGATTATTTCACACAGTGAATCATCTTTTAGCTCCAGTGTAGTTTTGTTGAGGAAACCGTCTGGGGAACATAGACTGTGCATAGATTACAGGAAACTGAATGCTGTCACAGAAGGACAAGTGGATCCATTACCAGACACAAAACAGTTATTTGCCAGATTAAACAAGGCAAAATACTTTTCAAAGGTGGATCTTAGTAAAGGCTATTACCAGATTCCAGTGAAGCCTGAAGTGAGACCTTATTTAGCTTTTAGCACCTCGGAAGGACATTATGAATTCAACATGCTACCATTCGGATTGAAAAATGCTCCGAGTGTATTTTCAAGGATGATGCGCAAATTGTTGGATCCCCTGAATAACCCATGTATCACGAATTTCATGGATGATATTCTCGTCGCCACAGAGACATTTGAAGAACACATTAACTCTCTAAAAATGTTATTTGATAGGCTTAGGGAGGCGAATTTAACTGCTAGACCAACAAAATGTTGTATTGGATGCAAAGAGTTGGAATTCTTGGGACACACTGTATATCAGGGTAACATGACCCCTGACCCCAAGAACTTGGAAAAAACTGCAGAGAGCACCTAGACCACAAACAAAAAAGGACGTGCGATCATTCGTGTCGTTATGTGGATTTTACCAAAAATATATCAAAAATTTTAACTCTATTTGTGCTCCTCTGACTGATCTGACTCGCAAGGGACATCCAGATAAAATAGTTTGGACTGCGCAATGTGAATTGGCTTTTCAAGAGTTAAAGGAAAAACTCACTAGCAAGCCTATTCTCAAATTGCCTGATTTGACACAGGACTTCGTGGTGAGAACAGATGCAAGTAATGTAGGCCTCGGGGCGGCTCTGTTGCAAAGGTCATCTTCACCCGATGGGGAACTGAACCCAGTCGCTTATGCAAGCCGCAAATTGAATAAAGCGGAGCAAGGATATTCCACAAGCGAAAAAGAATGTTTAGCGTTAATCTGGGCAATAAAAAAGTTCCAAATCTATCTGTATGGTAGGACTTTTGTGGTCCAGACGGATCATCAGCCCCTGGTGTTCTTATCTCAGGCTAAGCATGAAAATGCTAGATTGTTGAGATGGTCTTTATTATTGCAACCTTATCAGTTTAGTATTGAGTATATCCCAGGGTCATTGAATGTCGGTGCAGATTTCCTCAGTCGGCACCCCTGTGATCAAAATTAGAGTAGTGGCAGGCGTGAGGAGTAATTTTATCTATGTGTATCACTGGTTTTGGAACTTGCCGTAGTGCATGTTCTCAGGTGGGGAGATGTGTGATGAATTTACCGTGATACAACGTTAAAATATCTCCAAATATAAAGATAAAATGTAGGGATAAAAATAATGCGTAAGATACTAGGAGACATGCTCGCCCATGCCCGCATTTCCTACCGCCATTTAAACTAACTAGTTAGACGTGCAGACGAAACGGTTTACCCTTTGTAGACGGGAGGGAAACGGAGATCAAAAAAGGAAAAATATGACTGAACACGTGTTTGAATCTAGAAAGGCAAAAAGACGCAATTGGTAGTAAAAGAAAAAAAAATTCACGTCACTAGTTGACACAATGTAAGGAAATGGACAAAAAAAAGTCGGTAGCTCTTATTCGAAACAGTCATTTCTTGGACGTTTTTCGATACTTGGTCGTTTTATTTGAATTCAGCGGCAAACGCCGTAGAGAAGGTTCGCGAACAAATTTTAAAAAAAAAACTAAACTTGAGAAAAAAATATGTTTTTTCTTAATAATAGAGTTATGAATATAAAACCTAGCTAGTTTGATAGCCCATCTTAAGCAGAGAACTAATATACTTTAAATTATACAGACGGATAGATAACAAGGAAGATATTGACAAAAGACTGTATTGTTCATATCAGACTAGCGACTGTACTGTTCATACTTTCACTAAAGTTTCAAATTTTCGTCCTTGAGACACGCAAATGCAAAAATCAAGCTGTAATGAACGAGAGGGGGAAGGTGGAGAATTGTGGCTAAAAGTATCTTAGGAGGCAGAAAGATTTGTGTAGGGTATTGCATGTAGAACCAAGTGTGTTTTTGTGAAAAACCAAGTAGAGACAGACGGACCAACAGACAATAATACATACTTGACTGAGATCTGACTGAAATTTGACTTTTGGTTGTAGATTTGAAAAAGTTAGGGGGGAAGTCTGTGATTGGTCAAATGTAATCATATTAGCGGGACAGAGATGCGCATTTTTGCCATTTGATACAATTCTGTCCAGGGACACAGTTGATTATTGCCTGTGGTGTTTTTCCCAGAAGATATTACATACATTTAGTGGGACGCCATCATATAGCCAGCAGCTCAGCTGAGTTTTGCTAGCAATTAACTGTGTTCTCAATTCTGAATTCTGGTAAGAATGAAAGCATTTATTTTGTATATTTTAATATTTCGAGTGATTGATACTGCCATATCATATAAAATGATTACGACAAGTAAGTGCTCGCTCTAGGTCCCCAGCCCAAGTTCAGGGTCTAGAGACAAACAAAATATATGGACGCCTAACTAAGACTATGGAAGGCGGATCTATTATTGAGATCAGTGGGAACATATCACCTATCTTATTGAATAAAAGGAAACTATTGAACATATCTCAGATGCAATGCAGTCTTGGGGAACTAGTACTATATGAAAACAACTGGGTAAGATGTGCTGTGTAGTCAGAGAGATCTGACCTATTCTGTGTAATGTTGGTGTGTTGTGCTGTGTGAAAGAATGGTGCAGTAAATAGATTACTGACACAGCGCACAAATTTTGTTTCAGAATTGTGAGTTTCTGTTGTGGCACTAATGTAGTGCCACATAAGTAATCAAGGTTACACAAGCAGATGTGTGTGCAGCCAAACAGTGTGTCGGTGCAGTCTACCATTGTATTCTAGCTACCGAGAGGAGTTGGCCACCTGAATCCAGCATCAGATCTTCGCAGACAAGATGAGTGATTAGTGGCCTGCTGAGGATTCACCATACTCCTGAGATTTATAAATATTTCCCCAGCACAAATATACTGAATTTTGGGAAAGATAACATTTATTATAAGACAATGGACAAAGCTTGTTCTAGTCACAGAGTGGGTGTGATGACACCACCCCAACAGCACATCCAGTAATAGTTTCCCAGAGACTTTATAAATATAATTAATATTAACCAGTCTTATAAAATACTTATGTACACACATTCCATTTTATTATGCCATATATTTATGCATTCCATTTATAACTCCATAACATTTCATATGTTCTGACCAAAATAAAACATTGGTTCAGAACAAATAAATTTAAAGAAAATTGTAATATTTAAAGTAAAACAGCCTGAGTTAGTTCAGTGTGTTATAGAATTGTATTAATATTATTAGACTTATTAATTATCTGTGTGTGTTTGTATATTCTACTACAACACATTACATTTCAGTACCCTAGACTTTTTAACGTAGCTACATTCATAATAGTAAAAGAGATATGTTTGAGGTCGTAAGTGGTAGTAAGAAGGGCCTTCTGTAATTCTCATCTACATTTATCTCAGGAGCCTTCACAGCTGACCTCATACATTACACTAGGTAACACAACAACCATACAATACCATCAAAACCACTACACATTCAACCCATTTTCTTGATATGGCTTGCTTTGTTAACAACCTATTTGTGACAGTGACGGCATGGAATCTATTTGTCTGAGCTGTTTTCACAATGTTGATTTGCGAAAACATCCTCTTTACACATGTTGATGAATGTGGCAACGCAATTATATCACACATAAATTTGGAAAGCAGTCCAAACTTCAAATGACCATTCCCATCCTTGATTGATCTCAACTTAAACCAGAAAGTTCCAGGTTCAAGATTAGCCATGTTGTGAAGAGACTCTTTGAATTTGAAGGGACCCAAGACGCAGCAACAGTGATAAATGCAGTCAGCCATAGCTTGACTGCTTGCGTCAGAGTCAGCGAACCAGAGCTAACCAAGACCTTTCTCCAACTCCAAGTGATGGTCCTGGAAACAGGCTGCATCACTGCAGTCTGGCTGAGAGAGTAGGGATCGAAGTCGGAATGCAAACTCGGTCCGAAAAAAATGCCGTGCTGAAGTCGGATGTGTCGGCCGAAAGGAGCAAGTATCGCAGTTTCGCTGTAAACGGACTCAACGTAACCAACGTCCTTTTCAGGACGAACGAGGAAGAAGAAGAATTAGATAGAAGTTTCCATTGGTCCTATAAATTGTCTAGTTCACTCTCAGCTTTTGTTTTGACGTCTTATCTTGGTTTTTTTCAAAATTGTGAGTGATATCACTGGCAGTGGCTGTTAATACGAGCCGCACGTATTGAATGTACTGTGCAGTAGGCATAATTTTGTTACAAATAATTAGCTAGTTTGACATATATTTGACTTGCTGAAACGTGCTCAGAATGTCACACACAAAATAAAACCAAGGTCCTCATTAAAACAGCCAACATCCCAAGATTTGAACGAAAAAGCCAAGGTGTGGTAACAGTGAATCTGCTTTAGATGTAGAAATTGAACGACATTTTTTTTTAAAGTTTTGCCTCGTTTTAGCGAGGCGCGTTCCGTTCAACCTAGTCGATTATATTAGGGCGCATATCCAAACACAAAAGACCCTTTTTTTTTTTTTTTCAATGTGCACACTCCGTTAAATTTCAATTGTGACCACTCACGTTAATTCATTAGTCAAGGGATAGTACAGGATACCCTACGAAAAAAATTACGCAGTCGAGTCCCCCCATTTGGGGTGATTGCAAAAGTCAACCTAATCGGAAAGAATGAACGAACGAAAGAACTTTATTTTTAAACGGTTAAGAATTGAGCACGCAGACTCGTCTAACATTCTGTCCTTCCTTACTCTCTCTCTCTCTCTTTCTCTCTCTCTCTCTCTCTCTCTCTCTCTCTCTCTCATCTTGAAACTGTATCCTTTCATTCCAACACGTTACTTTAAGCATTAATTCTAAGGCATGCAACATTATAAAAGTAATATAACAGCATACATTTTTGTACTAGGTATCCAATCATAATCAAAATTAAATCTGTTTGTTTTTTAAAGTAATGAAAGAAAGTAATGAAAAAAGAAAAAAAAACAACAACAAATAACATTTTAACCCTTCATACAGTACATCAGACAATGATTTGAAACTTGTTCATGTTAAAGTGGCACATAATCAGAACTCATGAAATATTCGAACTGTCTGCTATTGAATGAGTATGCTTTTCAGTGTATGTGGAAGATTGTGTCAGAGGTGAGCAGCTATGAGCCCCATAGCAGATACTGCCGTAGGGAGTGAATGGTTTAAGCCTTCACTATATTAGGCCCAGCTTTATGAAGAGTACGAATGAACGAACAAACAAACTTTATTACGGCAAAGCAGGGCCCTCGCTTGGCTCTTAAAAAACATGTTTTCAGTTTGTAAAAAATTTTTTTAGCAAGATTTCCTTGTTGTCGGCAACCATACTTTTTGCGCATTTCTTTTATTTGCTCTAATTTGTTGTATTCCTGGTGTGGTTCCCGGGGTCTCTGAATAGACAAAGACAGATTTGACCTACTACATCTTCATGCATGTCGTATAAGGCTTTATTAGCAGGTTGTGCATGGAGCTGGCAACCTCATCATGTAATACAAATTGCCACATAAACACAAGAACACGTGACTGTTTGGTGCAGGCTTCCTGCAAGGGGAAAAGTTCCAGTTGTGGACCCATGATCCACGAGGAACGTACACGATGATAATGATGATGAGTAAGTCTTTCACGTTCTCTTACATCTTTCATGAGCCAATTCTTTTACTGATGGCTACCATCACCTTAAGACAGAGTAGGATCTGATGGCTACCATCACCTTAAGACAGAGTAGGATCTGATGGCTACCATCACCTTAAGACAGAGTAGGATCTGATGGCTACCATCACCTTAAGACAGAGTAGGATCTGATGGCTACCATCACCTTAAGACAGAGTAGGATCTGATGGCTACCATCACCTTAAGACAGAGTAGGATCTGATGGCTACCATCACCTTAAGACAGAGTATGATCTGATGGCTACCATCACCTTAAGACAGAGTAGGATCTGATGGCTACCATCACCTTAAGACAGAGCAGGATCTGATGGATGCATTTTATAAATACTGTATGGACAAGTAGAGAAAATGCTAGGACTGAACAACAGTAATTTCACAAATTTACTCCTTATATTAACTTTCAAGGACGACAGGCCAGTATTCGGGAACCAGTTTCATTGGCGTTTGAGACGGGGGCCCATTTTTCGGGGCACGTACGTTTGAACTAAGTTTTTGTATGGATTTGTCCCACTTTTGTATATTATTATTTCACATTGAGTTTCCCTTACAGCTGTGTATAACTTTACCATACTTTAAAAAAAAAAAAAAAAACTTGAAAAGAAGTGACCCTTAAACTTTAAAACTGTAAGAAAAAATGTCAGAAAATTCCAAGTATGGGAACACTGCCCCGTTCTTAAAGAGTTAATCACTTTCTAGCAAAATCTTTCTATCTCCTCTCTGGCGTGTGGTCTCTGTGATGAAAAAAGGAATAAATCCCGAGCCTTTAAGTAACATGCGAGTCTTTGCAGTCGAAAAGTTCACCCATAAGAAATTTAATTTCAGCCTTAGTTTGTTTTGTAAACCAATCACCATGTATGGTGTTTTGATTCGCGTCTATTATCATTTGGGAATGGTTGTTTATTTGAAATAGATCAGTGAACAACCTTAGATAATAGACGTGCAGATGATACAGTTTTGTTAGCTGAAAGTGATCAGGAATTATAAGAACTGGTGAAGAACGTAAACAGCATAAGTCGTGAATATGTACTGGACACTGAGAAAA
Source organism: Oreohelix idahoensis (assembly GCA_024509875.1). Taxonomy (NCBI): domain Eukaryota; kingdom Metazoa; phylum Mollusca; class Gastropoda; order Stylommatophora; family Oreohelicidae; genus Oreohelix; species Oreohelix idahoensis. The sequence continues at coordinate 60,318 of JAMPIV010023146.1, read as the reverse complement.
CGAAAACTATGATAATAAGCAAAACAGACGATAAGTCAACATATAAAGATAAAGATAAATCAAAAATTTCTGGACCAACTTAAGAAGTTCTCATATTTTGCTCATATAATAGCAGAAAACAGCTGATATCAAACAGAAATCAGAAAAAGAATAGGAATGGCCAAAGCTATATTCAACAGCATGAGACAAATACTAACAATCTAAACAACTGGCTTACACATTCAAACTGAGAACCATCAAATGTCATATATTCTTCATGAACGTATACTGTACAAAATAATGGACAATTAACAAACAATTGGAATAAAGAATAAAAGTCCTTGAGATGTGGATGTGTAGACGATTGGGAATGAGAAGAAATCAAATAAAGACGTCCCAGAACACCTAGGAAAGTAAACAGAAATAACGAAAGAGGTCAAAATCAGACATCTAAGATATTTTGGTGAAATGAAAAGACATAACACTTTGATAACGACCATAATGGAATGCAGAGCTGAAGGCAAACGTGCAAGACGAAGTCAGCGGTAAAAATGGGAAGATAACATCAAGAGATGGACAGGAAAGAGCTATCAAGGCAACAGACGGAAGACGCCGAAGATACATTGCTGTTGACATTCGTGTGCAGATGGTAGCTTGTGATGATGATGATAATAGACAAGTGGTTCCTGTCAGTGTTAAACACGCGGCATGATGGGAGATAAGAAAGACTGTGAGCACGTTAGTATTTTCAAGGGAAGTAAAACAATAAATTTGTTGATTAAACAAGGGAAATAAAACAAATATCTAAATGTTATTAAATTTATATTGTAAACGTTGTTAAAAAAAGAATTTTATTGCTTTTTGATAATTAAACATTGTTAAAAAAAACTAAATATTATGTACTCGATAGCGTAAAAATGTATTAATATTTTTATTTAATAAAAATAAAAATTGTAATTTTAGCTAATTAAATTTTTACAGCCAGTCTTAAGTTTTAGTATTAGTACTAGTCTTTCAGCTTTCAGTTTTTATCATCAATACTCCGTGTTTGAGCTCTTTGGTAATTAAGAGGTCCCCTGTTACGGACAAAATTGAACATAATCACCCAAGAGATACCCAGCAAACAACACATGGCAATAGAACAAAACATACAGCGAAGCAAGCAAATAGGCCAAATAGTTGACTCACATGAAGACATACAAACGGAGGCACAACATATAGCAAAAGCATTTGAGGACTTCTATAGAAATCTTTACACAGAAGAAGGAATACAACCACATATACAAGACACTTTTATGCAATACACTAAGAAACTGAGCAAAAAAGATAAACAATCTCTTGATGCAGAACTGACCCTAGAAAACATAACATACGCAGTAAACGAAATGCAAAAAGGCAAGTCACCAGGGCCAGATGGACTCACAGCTGAATTCTACCAACATTTCTTCCCCATGTTAGGCCCTCTCCTACTAAGGGTATATTCAGAATCTTTCGCGAAAAAGGAATTTCCATCTAGTTTCAACCTGTCATACATCACTCTAATCCCTAAGGACGATCCGGACAAAACAAAGCTTAAAAACTACAGACCAATATCACTCCTCAACACCGACTATAACATTTTAGCCAAAACCCTAACAAACAAACTCAAACCGTTCATGGCTACATTGAAATTATATACACAAAACCTGAAAGCAAGGTTTTGGTAAATCATTCATTTACTGGGGCTTTTGGGCTGACAAGATCTGTTAGGCAGGGATGTCCTCTTTCTCCTCTACTCTATGAACTCGCTCTAGAACCACTGCTAGAGAAAATTAGACAAGACAGTAACATCAGAGGCACTTTTATTCACGGTAAAGGGGAACAAAAGTTGCTTGCCTATGCAGAAGATACCACCTTCTTTCCCCCCAATGATAGGTCTATACAAAATATTCTAGACACTTTCACCCTTTTTGGTAAAGGTAGTGGGTCAAAATTAAACGTCCAAAAGTCTACAATTATGAGTATAGGCAGATGGAAAAACAAAGCAGATTTTCCCTTTGATTTAACGTCAACAACAAACATGAAACTGTACGGTATATACTTCCCATCTCACCCGAACCGCACACACAAAGTCACATGGCAGAACTTAGTCGCATATACCACAGACACACTTCACCGCTACAAATAAAAAAAATACAACCATTTTTTCCAGAAGTGCAATAGTGAACTGTTTTATTATTCCAAAAATAATTTACATTGCTACAGTCTTTGACCCTCCACAACATACGGTGACAGAGATAAACAAGGAGATTAGGCGTTTTGTTTTTGGGCACACTTTATTTAGCATTAAACATCAAACACTCATGCAAGAGAAAAGATTCGGGGCAGTTGCCCTCCAGGATATAGGCACAAAAATAAAGGCACTTCGAATCAGACATGTAGGAAATATAATAAGAGACCCAGAACGACACACATTAGCCCATTACTACGTAGGGCTTAGACTTGCTAGACTGAGGCCACTAAAGAACAATGTCCCACACCATTACGGCACACTACCACACTTTTACAGGACATGCATACAAGCCATCAGAGGACACGAAATTTTAATTAACCAGAAAACAAACAAAATTTACAAACACTTAGTCAGGTTACAAGCACCACCTTTACACCTAAGAATTAAAAGAGGTTACAATTACTTTATAACAGATTACACTGAGATTTTCACCGATCTTCACAACAAAAGCATCGCACCCAAAAGCCAGAGAAGTCACATATCGACTTTTATATAACATGACACCAACCACAGAAAGAGCAGCACACAGATTAACACGAAAATCACGTTGCAAGATGTGCCAGGCAAATGTACAAGAAAGTGAGGAACACATTTTCTATAAATGTAGTACAATTATACCAGCACAGAGAATTTTACAAGACATACTGGTCACACATACGAAAAAAACCCAGACATTTTCAAAGCGATTATGCTTAATTCAATTCCCAAGACACTACCAGACATCAATTTTCAATTAATTCTTTTACTCTCGGAATTTCGATTTATAATTTGGAAATGTCGCATTCAATCAATATTTGAGTACAAAATAATCCGCCCAGCATTTCTCCTAAATTTGTTCCTCCAGCCAGTGACGCTTATTTTAAAACCTGTTCACTATCCCCAGCTACCTGTATCTGTACCTTAAATCCAAGCCTTTAGTTTATACGAAGGTCACTTTCCTATAACCTCTCCCTTCCCCTACCCCTAACCTCACTGCCAACTACGTGTTATTCCACCACCTGTGTTTTGTTTGTTTTTTTCCCCTACCTTTCCCACTCCCTTTAACACATATCCTCATCCTCCCTCCTCCTCCCCTACACACACAACGTTAGAGGTGAGGGACTCCATCACCCAATATTTTTATCTTAAGGACATGTGAGAGAGTGTGTACAAGTTAAAAAAAAAATTTTCATCCTCCCCTTTGTCATGTCCGCAGAGAGAAGCCTGCCTTTAAATTATTATTATTTTATTTTCTATGTATCTATTATCATTATTATTATTGTTATTGTCATTATTACGTTTACATTTTAAATGCATATGTACATGTGTAGTCTATTTATTTTGTATTTATTTATTATTATTATTTTGATTAAGACCGATGCTTCAAAAGTAAGAGTTTTTATAGGACAATTTTGCTCAAAGCAGCAGACCGTGTGGTCTTCAGTCGGGAAAAAAAATATACTTAAATGTTGACCCTGGTCGTTTAGCGCCAGTTTCTAAATCTATTGAACGCAGTGACACGTTGACGATTTATGACCAACGGTTTTCGACACCGTTTTTAATTATGGGGACCCGAACAGTCACGAACTTTATTGTTAAAGGGTTAAGAATCGAGCACGCAGACTCGTCTAACATTCTGCCTTTCCTTACTCTCTCTCTCTCTCTCTCTCTCTCTCTCTCTCTCTCTCTCTCTCATCTTGCATTGAAAGTCGTCAATAGCGGTTGTTGAAATAGCAGCAAGTGTGTATGTGAGTGTGTGTTTGAGATCGATTGCATTTTATTTTCCATTGGGAATATTTTACAAACCGGGACAATCCTATTCTTTAACATTTTTTAGGCCAAATTTAATTTTGCTCTATTTCATCCTGAGAAATCGAATAAACAAGCCTAATAATAAACAAACAAGTTATCACTAAAGAATAAAGAGTACGCTCTATATTTCCAATAAGTGGGTGCAAGATCTTTTTCTTTCTTTCTTTCCTTTTCTCTTCCTTCTCTTTGTAATTAACACTACCATTACCAAAAAATGTAAAATGTGTAACCTGGGAGTACTAGAGTGTGTGCAAGGTGTGAAAGTAATTTTTTTAAAAATATTTTTATAGCTGCACAGTGTATTTTCGATGTTACGCTTATGTTCAAACTATTATTGTCAATGTTTCCATGCATATGTCTTTGTCAACTTCAACGGAATGTGCAAAAAAAAAAAAAGTACCACCAAAACACCCCCCCCCCCCCCCCCCCCCCCCCCCACCCCCCCCCCCCCCCCCCCCCCGTTATCACTATAAAAACGAGTGTGCATTATAATTTCAAGAACAAGGTAGTATGGTTCCTTTATCCCTTTTCCCCGTCTCCCTTTAATCACTTCTATCATTACAAACAAATGTACAATGTATAACCCTTTTAAATGTGCAAGTTTTTTTTTGTTAATGAATGGGTGCGAGGAAGTGAATTTTTTTTTTCTCTATACAACTGTTCATTGTGTAATTGTCTTTTCACTGAAATTTCTTTATGAAAATATGTAAAATGAACATGTTTTGTAAACTCAAATGAAATGCAAATAAAGATTGGAAAAAAAAAAAACTTTGGAATCAGAAACATTCATCAACACACACATTTCATAAGAGACATAATCACCTACACACACCAGAAAGATTGTCAGTCTTCGGTTCTTTCCCTTGACCAAGAGAAAGCCTTTGACAGAATATCACACTCATACCTCCACAAAACATTACTACATTGCAACATAGGTGAACACTTTAGACAATGGATTAATATTCTGTATATGAAGCCCGAGAGCAAAGTGTTAGTAAATCACACATTAACTAACACCTTCAGGCTAACAAGATCTGTAAGACAGGGATGCCCCCTCTCTCCTTTACTGTATGTTCTTGCACTACAACCACTACTAGAGAACATCAGAAAAGACAGCTCTATCAAGGGCACTTTCATATAAGGGAAAGGTGAACAAAAGTTGCTCGCCTATGCAGATGACACCATCTTTTTCCCACCAAACAAAAAGTCTATAAAGTGTATACTAAACACATTCAGACTTTAGAAAAGGTAGCGGAGCAAAAGTAAATGTTCAAAAATTAACAATAATGAACATAGGCAAATGGAAGAACAAAGCAGACTTTCCCTTTGGACTAACACCAACAAACAACATCAAAATCTATGGTATAACCTTTCCCTCACACCCAAATCGCACACACAGAGACACATGGAAAAATCTGACATCCAAAATACGAGACATGCTGCACAGATACAAATACAAAACCACAACGATTTTTGGACGAAGTTTAATTGTAAATACATACATTTTCGCTAAGCTACTTTACATTGCCACAGTTTTCGACCCCCCAAAACGGACTATCACGGATTTAAACAAACAGGTCAGAGCATTCGTTTTTGGGCGCACATTTTACAGCATTAAACACAAGACACTAATACAAGAAAAGAAACACGGAGGAACTGCCCTTCAAGACCTAGAAACAAAGATCCAGGCACTCAGAATTAAACACACAGGCAGCATCATCAAACACCCATAACGACACACACTAGCTCATTATTACATGGGACTCAGACTTTCCAAACTGAGACCACTGAACAATGCAATCCCCCATCACTTCGGCCCTATGCCCTCATTTTATAAGACATGCATACAAGCCATCCAAGGACATGAAAAATTAATTCACCAGAAAACAAATGCAATATATAAACATTTAGTTAAACTCCAAGCACCACCATTACATCTGAGAATTAAAAGAGGACAGAAATATGCTATAAAAAATTACACCGAAACCTTCACTAACTTGCACAACCCAAAAATCACTGATAAAGCAAGAGAGGTCACTTTTAGACTAATATACAGCATGACACCCACAACAAAACAAGAAGCACACAGATCCAACCAAATAACAAAATGTCAGCTATGTAGAAAAAGCATCCTAGAAACAGAAGATCATTTGTTTTTTGAATGCAGTACAATCACACCTACAATGAAACTACTGCAGAAAATCATCGATTTACAAACATCACAAAAATCAGATTTATACAAAGCAATCTTCTTAAACATAGTCCCGGGAGCAGATAAAATCACACACACTTTGATCTTGTCTATTTTATCAGAATTTCGGAATCAGATTTGGTGTTTTCGGAATCTTGCCATGTTTAAACATCGTATTTTCAACGCTGGTTTATTTCTGCACATTTTTCGTCAGAAAGTTTTATCAATAGCCCCTGAGATGGTACCTCTTCCTTAACGAGGCAGCCTTGATTCGTAAAACGACTCTTTCTTTCCCCGGCCCTCCTTTCGCCACACTACTATTTCATAGACAGAAACATTTGTAAGTCCGCTTTCGGCCTTCTATGCCCCCTCCCTTCCCCCAGTCTTCCTATCCTCTCAAGTACTACAGCCCGCGACAGTTACAAGTAGAATAACTTATAATTCCCTCCACAATCTCCTTATGGCCTCCCTTCGGCGCAGGGGTAGGGGGACCTCTGCGGTGGCCTTATTCCACCTGCACTCACACACACAAGTTCGTGTAGTTCATGTTGGTCGCAGGATGATCAAATTCCTTCATTTTAAACTGGTCCGAGCGTTCTAATTGTGCAGGCTTCCGTGATTTATGTGTGTCCAGTACGGGACACAAAAGAGTTACTTCCGGGGTGTTCGGTAGCACTGTTTTTCAAGTGGAGTGACTTTCGCTGGCCATGCAAATAAACTATTGGCCTGAGTCCGCGGGGAATCGAGGGTTTTTTTCTCTCCCTTTCTTTCGGGAAAAGATCGCTCTATAATTCTGAGGAAGATGGTGTATATTTTCTTTATCCCTGTTTTTCTTTTATTTTTTGCCTTCTCATCCCTAACATTACACACAGAAATGTGCTTCAGAGTACAAGAAAGAGTATGTTAATTTATATATACTGTATATTTTAAATTTTTTTATTTTTTTTTATTTTTAACTTTGACATCAGAAATGAGAGATACGGCGGTACTTGTTTATGTTTATAGTATTTAATTGTAATCAAAATGTAATGGTTTTGGAAATTTGTTTATGTATCCTTTTAAAATCGTTATTATTAATTTTTTTTTCAAGTGTAAGTATGAACATGTGTAGAATAATGCATAGGGTATGTATACGTGCATATATTTTATCTTATTTTTATTATTATTATTATTATTTAAAACAAAAGACAGATGGCGCAGAAGTAAGCGTTTCTGATAAGACAATTTTTGCCATAATCTGCTGCAGACCGTGTGGTCTTCGGTCCGAGTACGTGGGTGACCACAGTATACAAAAAAAAAAAAAAAACAACGGAAAAATGTTCTAAGGAAAATACTTCGTAAATGTGACATGACCTTGGCCGTAGGCGCCAGTTTCTAAATCACCGGAGATCTATGACACTTTGCAGATTTACGAGCAACGGTGTCCAACACCTGTAATTATAGGACTGGAACGGCCACGAACGCAAACATTGAAAGTCGTTAAAATAGCGGTAGTTGTAAATAGTAGCAGTGGAAAACGGTTTGAGTGTGTATATGTGCGCGTGAGAGAGAAACAGAGAGAGAGAGAGAGAGAGAGAGAGAGAGAGAGAGAGAGATCAATGGGTACTTTCCACTGCGAATTTTTACAAACAAGGAAAAAAATCTTAGTCTTTAACATTATTCGAAGCCAAATTTAATTTTGCTTTATTGATCAGAAGAAACTGAATAAGTAAGCATAAATCATGTTGGTGCAAGTATAAATGTGTGTATGTGAACGAATGTATACAGTAAATGGTTTTTTTTTTGTTGGGTGCCAATGAAAGTGTGAGCATTTATATGTATTACACAATGTACTCTCCCTATATCCCATTTTGTAAAATGCACATGGGTTTGTATAATTGAATGAAATACAAACAAAAGTTAAAAAAAAAAAAGACTTCTTAGTGGATAGTTTTTGTCTATTCAGGTTTTTTTTAAATTTTTTTTGTGTCCAGTGTTATCACTAAAAGATAAAGAGTACGCTCTATAATTCCAAAAAAAGAAGGGTGTAAAATTTCTTTATCTTTTTTCATCTTTTTTTCCCCTTCTCTTTTTAATCACCACTATCATTACAAAAACATGTGCAATGTATAACTTTATAGTACACGAAAGAGTGTGTAAATGAGTGTGTGTGCAAGGAGTGAAATTTTTTTTTTTCTCATTGTATTTTCATTTTTATACTTATATTCATGCTAGTATTGCCAATGTTTCAATGAAAAAAAAAAAAAATTTCTTATTTTTTTGGGCCGGCGTAAGGCCGGTATATATAATTAAATGGATAGTTTTGGTCTAACTCTATTCGGTTTTTTTATTTATGTGTGAGTTTTTTTTTCCTCTCCCTTTTTTGTCCAATGTTATTGCTTAAAAAAAAAGGATGCACTCTATAATTCCAAAAAAAAAGAGGGTGTAAGATTTCTTTATCCTTTTTTTCCCCTCTCTTTTTAAATCAACACTATCATTACAAAAAATGTACAATGTATAACTTTATTTTTCCCCCTCTCTTTTTAAATCAACCCTATCATTATTAAAAAAAATGTGCAATGTATAAACTATTTTTTTCCTCTCTTTTTAAATCAACACTATCATTACAAAAAAATGAATAATGTATAACTTTAGAGTGCAAGAAAGAGTGAGTACATGAGTGTGTGCACGTTTTTTTTTCTCTCCCTATACAGCTGCTCATTGTATTTTCATTTTTATACTTATTTATGCTATTATTGCCAATGTTTCAATGCATATGTCTTTGTAAATTTCCATGGAATGAGAATAAAGATGTTAAAAAAATATATATATAAAAAATCCAACTTTCGAATCCCCCCCCCCCACCCCCCCCCCCGACCCCCATTTCACTTTGAAATTGTTAATGGACACCGTCAAATTTATTGTATGTTGTAAATTGAACATGTTTTGGAATTTCAAATTGGATATGCTCTAGGGAACATGATTACGAACTACCCCGTGTATCCTCCTCGAAATGCCGGTGTGCCTAGCCGCCTTTATGGCTCAAGGCTGTATGCTCAGCTTGTCGTTTGATACTTGCCAAGGAGAAAAGCGTAACGCAGCATACAATTGGCCACTATACTTTCAACCCGGGGGCATTTAATATCTCGCCCAGACAAAATTTTCAAGTGTCCTTTGTCCTGTCAGCCAGACTGTCCACTGAAGTTACTTCAGAATGCAATCAACATTAGTCACCTGGTACGACATGCCGAGAGTGAAGTAGACCAGATTTCTTCTATGTATTTCCAGTCAGCTCCCATGTACGACACTATATTTACAATATACAAAATGTAATGTTTTATTCGAGACACTTTGAGAAATGCAGAATGAATAAAGATCAGTTAAAAAATTGAAGAAAAAAAAAGAGAAAAATGATGGAAGAAGAGACTTGAAACCTGTAAGCAATCTTAATATGCCTAGTGTGTTTTGTGTTTCGCCTAGGGAAAGAAAGAAATGTTTCAAACGTCTATTTGTATGACACATGTACCAACAATGCCCATTCAATCTCCCCCCTTTTTATGTTTTCTCTTTCCCCCACTTCTCTGGTAATATCAAGCCCAACGGTGTCAACAAATAAAAAATCTGTTCTTATCGCAAATCCTTCCCTCAACATTCATGTTACCTCTTCCTAAATACTCACTGTCTTTCTTTTCGTGACAGTGTGTGCTGAGCCTTCGCGGCTACTCAGCGTTGTGCACCACATACTGACCACCCTCTTTAAACTTGGTCTTTCAAGCTCCCCTCTTTCCCTGGCCCGCCTATTGTGCCTTTAAGGCATCAATTGTTTCGAAGAACCAGATTGTACTGGCTTACCTTCCGAACGCAGTCTTACATTTCATTTTATTCGCGTGTGTGTGTGTGCGCGCGTGTGCGACCTTTATTTATTGCACTTCTACTCCATGTATGGCACACTAAGAAGCTTTTCCTAATATAAGTATATAAAGAAATGTAATGAATATGAGTTTTCAAATATGTATGTATATGGTTATACACACATTCACCAAAATACACACCTTGTTTCTTTTCAAAAAAAAAATATATATATACAGTATATATATATCGCTTCTGAAGTTTCTGGGTTACTATTCATCCCTTTCTATTCCCCTATTTTATTTAAAATGTTTTAAACCTGAAGATTGACCATTTAAGTGTGCAAATGAAAGGTTGAATACGTACGATTGTATTTATATGTAATTTATAAGGTACCTGTTATGTTTTTCCACTGTAAAATGTACACAGTTTTGTTAAGGGCCGTTATCACATTCTTTGTTTGTAAAATGCAACAGGTTTTGTAAATTGAAATGTTTAATTATTTATATTTACTGTTTAAGTGAAGGGAGCCGCGGTAGCATAGTGGTTAGTGCACTGGCTTCCTAGCGCAGTGGTCTATGGTTCGATCCCCAGATGAGGCGGGAATTTTTTAGGCCACAAACGGCTCCTGGGTCGACCCAGCCCCAAATGGGTACCAGAGCAACTCTGGGAAGGTTAAGGCGGCCGGCGTGATGCCGACCACATCACCCCTCGTGTGACGACGGTCAAGATAATATGGGCCTAACACCATATTCCCAATATGCCTCAATGGGCGTGTAACGGGTTCCTTTACTTTACCTTACTGTTTAAGTGTGCAAATGAAAGTGAGAGTTACGCACGAGTGTTCATATGAAATGTTAAAATGTACTTTCCATGTTTTCTATTTTTGTAACATGTACACTGATTTGTAAAATTGCAAAAGCAATGAAAATAAAGTTCACTTAAAAAAAAAAATTAAACACCCTCGCTTCTCGGCCTTTTGGCTAAGATCAAAGTGTCATACTTTTATGGATCATTTCTAGAGTATGCCGGGTCTTAGCCAGGGCCGGGATCACACACAATTCACACATTATAATTAATAAAGTCTTATAGACCTCATTTTGAACCTTAGAAGGGGCATTTAAAAAAAAAAACAAAAAAAAAACCTTGTGGAACACGAAACTTTTTTTGACGGCGTAACTGCCTTACATAAATTTTTATATAAGAAATGAATGTACCTGTCACTGAATGAATGAAAGGAGGATTGTTTTTCATCCAGTACAAAGTAAGGCGACCACGATTGAGGAAATAAAATGGAATCGGAAAGTGAAAGTCAGCGTTCGTTTTTTTGTTTTTTTTCGTTCGGAACGTTCGACAACGCACCAGTCATCACGGGAAGACAGCACTATACTAAAACGAGCGTCCTTTTCAGGGCGAACTCAGCCATCGGAATTCACTAAAATGACTCGTACCAAGCCAAAAGCGAAAAAGAGGAAAGTATACACAAGCCCTCAAACACTTGTCAGCAGCATCAAACAAGAACCAACGAAGAACAAACAGAGTCAACCAGAGAGCAATAATACTCCAACTACCAACTTCGTGGCCAGTCCTTCTCAGAAGGCAAACAAAGCAACCGTTGATACTACAACCGATGAGCGACCCGAAGCTTCGAAGGAAAAGGACAAGAGCAGATTGCCGGAAAGCAGTGTGGCCCCAAGTGCTAGCGTGGAAGTAGATGATGATGAAGACCCAGAACGTAAAGAAATATTGAGAGCGTTACAACAGTTGGAGCAGATGTTGGAAAGAATACAGAAAAGGGCAGAAGCAAACGTCTCTGGCCAAGATTATAAAGACCCAGAATATAAAGACATGTTGAGAGCGTATAAACAGATAAAGCAGATGCAGGAAAGACGAGAGAAAAGAAGACAGGAGCCTGAAACCATGGGGCCACCACCGCACATACCCGAATCGTCAGCAGAAACCCTATCTACCACAGAGATGCTACACCAAATACCGTTGACACCACCACACGATGCCGAGATGACAGCCGACCCACCTGCAAGCACCATGAAAGAACTGACAGAGACAGCTCCTCAGCACAGACAGGTACAAGAGGAAGATATCGAAGAGACCAATATAGATGCACTTCGAAGAATTGACGACGGAGACGAGTTCCTTAGGCTCGCTCTTCAAGAAGCGATAGTAGAAGTAGACCCAGGAGTGATGAACATCGAAAACACTGAGAAGCAAGCTACCATTCCTGGTCCTAAGGAAACAACAGCAGACAACTCAAGGGCCCAGAAGCAAGATATAACACCTTATAACAAAGAACGGGAGCAAGAATCGAGCCAAGACTGTGGAGGGAAACAAAGACCAAACACCAAAGGGACAAATAACGCAGAAACGATACGGGAGAGGATCGTAAAGATCACCCAGACGTCAGGAAGTGAGGCCTCACTCAGGGCCCTACCCGACAACAAAGTGATCAACATCCTCGAGGTGATAACTGGAAGAAGAGGTATCGCTAAAGTAGGGAGGCATGAAAAGGGAGTCGTGCTTTCGCTCAACAGCACCACAACAACCACTTCACTGATGACCGAACTGGAATCTAGTCCAAAAGAAGTCCAGTTGCCCCACCAAATAAAAGTGGTGGTGGAGAAGTACATAACAACAAAGAAGTTGGTCATCAGAGGGGTGGATACCAGTTGTTCCGAAGCCGAGGTCCACAGACGCCTTCAGGATGAAAACGCAAATCTAAAAATCACGCAGGTCGAAAGACTAAAAACCTGGGCCAAGAAAGATACCAATCTGATGATAGTTACGGTAGAGGGATTGACAAGACCCGAGAGACTGACGCTCGAAACAACAACCAAAAAGACAGAAGCCTATATCCCTCCGGTGATGCAGTGCTCCAACTGCCAGCAGTTCTCGCACACAAAGAAAACTTGCAGGAGAGATGCAGTCTGTCGATATTGTGCAGGTGACCACCTATACAGCGATTGTCCCAAGGCGAAGGAGGACAACAACTACAAAACAATAAACTCAAACCGCACCTGTGCAAACTGCCTTGGAAACCATGGGGCTAGATACCGAGGCTGCCCGATGTTCCAGGAAACCAAGAGCATCCTGAAGGAAGCGGTTTCCAAAAACATCCCCTTCAAGGAGGCAAAACACAGAGTGGCTGCGGATGTTGCAGAAAAACAACGCACGATAGACAGACGACAGGTACACAAGCTGACCGCTGAAGTCAGAGAAATGAAAATGAAGCTGCGAATCGAAAAAAAACAGCAAGCAGGCCGCCGAAGAACCAACCGACAGTGGAGAAGATGCGATAAACATGCAGAACATAAAACACGTGATGGAAGAAATGAAAAGAATCCAGCAACAAGTAGAAACAGAGGTAAAGAAGCTGAAAGAGCTGACAGAAGAAAACACAAAAATACTCAAAAGAATAGAAGCAGAAAGAATAGCCATTGAGGAAATATCATCAAACAGCACGCGAGAAACTAAAACGAACAACCAAGCAGTAAAAGAAATCATCCAAGAAACGCTAGAACAGCTACTACCAACGATAATTGAAAAAGCACTGTCACAGATACAGGAGAGCAAGAAGACAAAAAACAACAGAAACTAGGAGCGTAGAAACACACAAAACCAAACAAGCCAGATAGTGAGGCAGGACATAAAAAACACCATGAGCGCGATACGGCACCACAAACGGACAAAGAGGAACCCAGACAGCCAGCTAGTGGTCCTTTTCAGGACCGATCACCTCCAGGACTACGAACGAGATACCAGTGAAGACGATAACACCCTATATACCCCAATTATAACCAAACTTTCAGGTTGAACAGGGTATTACAGCAACATAGTAGGAGAAAACAACAACAACAACAAAGTCAGCGTTACTTTAGAAAGCAAAACGCGAAAGAAGGGTTTTAATTGTATCTTCACTGAAACATTTTAGTGGAAGTTTTGTCTATTCAGTTTTTTCCTGCTTATTTCTCTCCCCCCCCCCCCCCCCCCCCCCCCCCTTTTTTCCCGTTATCACTATAAAAAACGAGTGTGCATTACAATTTCAAGAACAAGGTAGTATGGTCCATTTTCCCCGTCTGCTTTTAATCACTACTATCATTACAAACAAATATACAATGTATAACCCTTTTAAATGTGCAAGAAAGAGATTTTTGTAAATGTGCGAGGAAATGAAAGTTTTTTTTTTCTCTCTTTCTTTCTATACAACTGTTCATTGTGTAATTGTCTTTTCACTGAAATTTCTTTATGAAAGTATGTAAAATGAACATATTTTGTAAACTCAAATGGAATGCGAATAAAGATTGGAAAAAAAAAAAACTTTTCCAAAAAAAAAAAAATTATATTTTTTGAAGGCCGATTCGGGCAATTCCCACTCGGCCGTGAAATCAGATTTGAATGAATGCTTCCTGTGACAAAGACGAGTTATACGAGTGTATGGTATATCCAGCTCTCAGCAAGGATAGCCCGACTGTGGAAATAAAATGGAATCGCACATAAGAAAGACAGGATTATTTTGTTATAACACAAACGAAAAAAAGTGTTTTCTTTATCCCTTCACTGAGACTTCTTAGCCATTCAGGTGTTTTTTTTTTCCCTCATCCCTTGTTTTGACTATTACCACTATAAAAAGTTTTGACTATTACCACTATAAAAAGAAGGCGCTTTAAAATTTCAAGAACGAGGGTCTATGAATTCTTTATCCGTTTTTCCCTCCTCTTTTCAATCAGTAGTATCATCACAAAAAATGCGCAATGTACAACTTCAGAGTGCCAGAAAGAGTGTGTAAATAAGTGTGTGCGAGGGAGTGAAAGGTTTTCTAAGCAGCTGCTCGTTGTATTTTCATTGAAACTTTTTTATTGAAATATGTAAAATGAACATGTTTGTAAATTCAAACTGAATACGAATAAAGATTTTTTTTAAAAAGGAAAAAAAAATATGTCACGAAATAAAATAATACCGTACTGCAAGTCGGGTTTAGTGTGAATCGTTTTAGGAAGGTTTAACTATTTTTTGGTTTTAATTGTACTATTGCGTAGAGGAGTCTTCTAACGTGCATTCTGAAGAGAGTGGTACCAGTTTTAAGTGGAGCATAGGGAGCCGAGCTGGTGTAATGGTTACCACACTGCGCTAGCAATCAGGTGTTCAAGGTTCAAGGAAATAAAAATGGTGAGGATGACAAGGAAAGACCTTGAACTGATGGTACGCAACAGGAGGACATAGCATGTGTTCGTGGAAGGCCTATGCTCCTTGGGGAGCTAAAGTGTATTGATTGATTGTTTGAATTATATGTTATTTGTTACAGTGACAGAGTTTGACCACAGGATGATTGATTGTTTGAATTATTTGTTATTTGTTACAGTGACAGAGTGTGACCATAGGATGATTGATTGTTTGAATTATATGTTATTTGTTACAAAACACACGACTTCACCGCTACAAATACAAAAATACAACTTCACCGCTACAAATACAAAAATACAACCATTTTTACCAGAAGTGCAATAATGAACTGTTTTATTATTCCAAAAATAATTTACATTGCTACTGTCTTTGACCCTCCACAACATACGGTGACAGAGATAAACAAGGAGATTAGGCGTTTGGTTTTTGGGCACACTTTATTTAGCATTAAACATCAAACACTCATGCAAGAGAAATGATTCGGGGGAGTTGCCCTCCAGGATATAGGCACAAAAATAAAGGCACTTCGAATCAGACATGTAGGAAATATAATAAGAGACCCAGAACGACTCACATTAGCCCATTATTACGTAGGGCTTAGACTTGCTAGACTGAGGCCACTAAAGAACAATGTCCCACACCATTACGGCACACTACCACACTTTTACAGGACATGCATAGAAGCCATCAGAGGACACGAAATTTTAATTAACCAGAAAACAAACAAAATTTACAAACACTTAGGTTACAAGCACCACCTTTACACCTAAGAATTAAAAGAGGTTACAATTACTTTATAACAGATTACACTGAGATTTTCACCGATCTTCACAACAAAAACATCGCACCAAAAGCCAGAGAAGTCACATATCAACTTTTATATAACATGACACCAACCATAGAAAGAGCAGCACACAGATTAAAACGAAAATCACGATGCAAGATGTGCCAGGCAAATGTACAAGAAAGTGAGGAACACATTTTCTATAAATGTAGTACAATTATACCAGCACAGAGAATCTTACAAGACATACTGGGCACACATACGAAAAAAATAAACAGATATTTTCAAAGCGATTATGCTTAATTCAATTCCCAAGACACTACCAGACATCCATTTTAAACTAATTCTTTTACTCTCGGAATTTCGTTTTATAATTTGGAAATGTCGCATTCAATCAGTATTTGAGTACAAAATTATCCGCCCAGCTTTTCTCCTAAATTTGTTCCTCCAGCGAGTGACGCTCATTTTAAAACCAGCCCACTATCCCCAGCTACCTGTACCTCGACCTGCCAAATATTCTTAAATCCAAGCCTTTAGTTTATACGAAGGTCACTTTCCTAAAACCTCTCCCTTGCCCCCCCCCCCCCACCTCACTGCCAATTACGTGTTATTCCATCGCCTGTGTTTTGTTTGTTTTTCCTACCTTCCCCACTCCCTTTAACACATGCTCTCATCCTCCCTACTCCTCCCCTACACACACAAGGTTAGAGGTGAGGGACTCCATCACCCAATATTTTTATCTTAAGTAAATTCATCCTCCCCTTTGTAATGTCCGCAGAGAGAAGCCTGCCTTTAAATTATTATTATTATTTTATTTTCTATGTATCTATTATCATTATTAATATTGTTATTGTCATTATTATGTTTACATTTTAATGCATATGTACATGTGTAGTCTATTTATTTTGTATTTATTTATTATTATTATTATTATTTTGATTAAGCTGGTTTTATTTCTGCACATTTTTCGTCAGAAAGTTTTTATCAATATTTTTTTCCCCTCGCATGAGGTCGCATATTTTTTTCCTCGCATGAGGTTGCATTGGCACACGCCCGACCCCGGCCCTGGTCAAGACACATGTCCGAACACTAAAAGACCCAATTACACATGTGTCACTGTAGTGATCTTCTGTGTTCTCACACAAAGGACCTAATGACACATGAATGTCACTGTACTGATCCCTTGTGTTAAGACACAATGATCCTAGCCAAAGGCGGGGTATTAGGGCGCATGTCCAAATATAAAAGTTCCCTTTTTTGTTTTTTTCCCCTCGCATGAGGTCGCATATTTTTTCCTCGCATGAGGTCGCATTTAACTCGCATGAGTCGCATATGAACACGACCAACATAAACTTTTTTTTTCCCTCGCAAGAGGTCGCATATTTTTCCTCGCATGAGGTCGCATTGGAACACGCCCAACATAAACACATGTCCCAACACAAAAAGACCCAATGACAAACAAGTGTCACTGTAATGATCCTCTGTGTTTTCACACAAAAGATCTAATGACACATAAGTGTCACTGTACTGATCTTTTGTGCCGGGCACATGGTTATATTAGGGCGTATGTCCAAATATAAAAGACCCTTAGGTCTGGGGATATAAATATATTTATCAATAGCCCCTGGTGCAAACTATGCTGATTGAACGACATGAACATGAATTTTAACGCCATGCCTCATTTAATGATATATTGATGTAGTGTTTTAGAATAGATTACACATTGATAGTAATTAGATAAAGAAGTAAATCTTGACAAAATGAATAGAGACTTATTAGAAATAAAAAGTAATTTATAATAACAAAAAATATCAACGATAAATATTTTAAGCTCTGCAAAAATTTATTTTAAATACTTTTTGGGGGGTTAATTCCCTTCCAAAATATTCATTAATCTGGTAATTTCCCTTTTTTAAAATGTCCCACCACCTACTTTTATGTATTAAAATTAATAAAAATATTAATATTACACTACAGTCTTATTATATTTGTCACATTTTTTGTTATTTGGCAAATATGTATTCTTGACAACTGATTACCCCTCAATGGAACATGACAACCTAACACTGTCATTTATAATAATAATAATAATAGCCCCTTCAGTCATAACTGACTATGGGAATGCGCCCCTGAGGTGACAGCTCTCAGCTGCTTATTTTCTTGGTGTTTCTTTCGCCTTTTTTTTTCTCTTCTGCTTGTTGAGTGAGCTTCTTTTTGCCCAAACTGAGGTGGCGCCGCAGATGGTATCACCACTTGGTACGATCGGCAGCTTCATACTTCCAGGTCGCTGGATTTATGTCCAGTACACTTGTCACAGAACATTTTCATGAGTATGAATGATGATAGTGATTGGTGTTAAGGGTCACTGAACTGTTGTTAACACTTGGTTAAGTGTAACTCAGGTATTGAGTTCATGTCTGACTTTATGTCAACATGGTGTAACATGTGCATGCGTTGGGAGAAAACATGTGATGAATACAAGTCTGGTGTGACGATTAGTCTGTGTTTGGCAGCCGAGCTGTACGCTCGAGTCTGTGATTAGTAGCCGAGCTGTCAGCTGGTATTGTGTGACTGTGGAGAAACACAGATGTGATTATTCTAATATGTGAGGATATATTTATTATATATATTGTGTAGGTCCTATTTTTTTTATTTATTAAAGTGTTTGCTACTTTTCTTTGTAGCACGCCCCTTTCAACCATCTACCATGTACATGGAGTTGTTGGTTTTATCAGGACGTGTTTCCTTTATTGTAATATGTTTTTGTTTTATTTATTTTATACTATATTATCTCTAGTCGGTATTTTTCCTTTTGTAGTTATAGTTCAACATGGTTTTTTAAAAAAAGCCAAAATATGCTATTGTCTAAGTTAGTATGTTTTTAATTTTCACTGGATGGTTTATTTGGTTAATCTGTATGTATCTGGGGCGAGTCTTTCACTAGTTTGGCCTACTGGCTCAAATCCTTATTTGTTTTTTATATGTTAGCTTTAGTTTTTGTAATATAGTGTTTTATTAACTTTTGCATTTCTGAAGGGGTCTTTGTGCCTATGAGATTTTCTACACTCATTTCTACCTTGTGGTTACTACAGTATGTCTTAATGTTTTGCCTCTGTTTGTCATATTTCTTGCAGTCCACCAGAAAGTGTCTAATTGTGTTTGGTTCTTGACACTCTTCACATGTGGGTTCCTCAATCATGAAATATCCAGTTCCAAGCTTGAGCCTCAGCAATTTTTTATTAATTGGTATTTTTAGTTCATCTTTTATTTGACATTTTTTGCTCGGTTTTTTAAGGATTTTATATGAGTGTCTTGCTTTTTTACTTTGGTCCCATGCTGTTATCCACTCTTTAGTTATTTCTTGAGCAATTAAGCTCTTAATTTCAAACTTCCCTAAGCCTACTTCAATTTTGTTATGGCTAGTTCTCCCCTCTTTGGCTTCTTTGTCTGCAAGCTCATTTCCTGCTATCCCCACATGTGATGGTATCCATGTTAGTGTTGCACTGCATCCTATAGTTTGTAGATATGTATTAACCTGTAGTATTTCCTCTATAATATCTGGCCTGCTATATTCATTTCTGTTTCTGATAGCTAGTACTGATGATAGGGAATCTGTGAGAATGGTTACTTTTTTGGTGGATTTTCTGCAGCTATTTCTAATGCTTTTAGGATTGGCACTAATTCTGCTGTAAAGATGGATGTATTACCTGTTACTTTGTATCTTTTATAAATTTTAAATTTTGGTATTGCTATTCCTGCTCCTAATTGTCCTTCTTCATCTTTTGACCCATCTGTATATATAGTTAGGCTTTTATTTATATACCGTTCTATGTACTCTAGTGTTTTACTTTTTGCTGAGATTATGTCATTAGATTTGTTTATGATCTTTGATAAGTGGGAGTCAGTTTCTGGCACTTTTAATTCCCATGGTGGGATCTTTGCTTTATACTGAGCACTACTGTTTATCGCATTAAATAGGTCTGGGTATTGGTCCACTTCATCCATTGTTTTCCACCCTGACGGGTATCTATTATGGTTTAATGGAATGTGGCCCATGTACTGGTTACCCCTATCAAAGGTTTTGTGTGCTTGGTGAGTTGGATCTTTTGCCACTCTTGCCCAGTAGCTGAATCTCAGTTCTTTTCTCCTTAGCTCCAGGGGTATAATGCCTAGCGCTACTTCTAGTGCCTCTGCTGATGTTCCCTTTGAGGCACCTGCTATTATTGACAGTGCCTGGTTTTGGACTGTGTCTAGTTTTTTCTTATTGCTTGGGGCGGCTGATGCATAGACAACACTGGCATAGTCAAGTTTGCCTCTAATAAATGATTTATAGAAGGTTAACATTGTCTTATTGCAGGCGTCCCAACCACTTCCTTTCATATATCTTAGCATGTTAATAAGTCCCCTACTGCTTTGCACTAATAGGTCTATGTGTTTGTTCAGTTTAGTTGCTGGTCTAGTACCATACCAAGAAATCTAGCTCAATACCTTCCACCTCGAGAGCGCAGACCATCGATCTAATTTTAACAACGAGTGGTAAAAAGCACGCGCGTGTTGGCTTTTCTTAAAATGGTTGAAACTGACCTCGATATTGTCCCGATTGGCACTTGTAACAGTAAGGAGTATCTAGTTGGCTTTTCCTCTTTATTCTATAGCGGGTAGGAAAAGAGAACCTCCACAATAATTACTCAATCTACAAAACTCTTTAAATGGAAGACCGACGACCAGACACTCACGTTCATACTTTACTGAAGAGACGGTGTAATAACGACAGACACTCGCGCTCGTACCTCGTTGAAGATGACTTACACTCGCACTCATACCTTGTTGAAGATGACTTCCATTGTTTCCACCAACTGGGTGTACATGACAAGAAGTGATGCAATACTTGTACCGATGGAGAGTGGACTGAGGGTCGCCGCTGTAAGTTTTACCGAGACCATCCTTTGATACACGTGCGAAAATACTTTGGTGAATTATATCTAAAGTTTTCTACCAAAACCGGTGGTCACATTTCTATCATCTCGAGGGCATATTTCTGTCATCTCGAGGGCATATTTCTGTCATCTCGAGGGCATATTTCTAGCATCTCACATACATATTTATATCACCTCGAGGGCATATTTCTATCAATTCACATGGGTATTTCTATCACCTCACAGGCATATTTCTATTTATTTAATGTACTATATTTCCATGGTCGCCTCCTGTTTGACACGATTGGGAGACAATATAAAACCTATCATCACATGCCGCACTTGTAAAATAAAAATAAAAAAAATTTAAAAAATGCCAAGGGGCAGTATTTTTTTTTTGCCAAGAGGAAGAAATTTGATTACCAAGAGGGAGAAATTTAATTGCCAAGGGGCAATATTTTTTGACAAGAGGCAGAAATTTGATTACCAAGAGGGAGAAATTTAATTGCCAAGGGACAGTATTTTTTTGACAAGGGGCAGTATTTTTTGACAAGGGGGAGTGGAAAACAGTGAAAACTTAAGTAGCGGTCTTCAACCCGCTCTCCAACGGTTTATCCATTTCATCACTTCTTGGTATGTACACACTTACAGACAGTTATTTTATATCTAAAACCCTACACAACGTGAGAACCCCTTTTCAACTACGTAAGAATCATACTAATAATCACGAGAACCCCTGTGTTTTCAACAACGTAAGAATCGTGCTAACATTGTGAGAATCACTGTTCTACAACGTAAGAACCTTTGGTGTAAAACAATGTTTCAAACCACTCGTTACTTAGTAACAAAGACGTAACTATCATTTTTATTCTTTGTCAACAGACTATAACAATATTAAATTTTGTTTTTATTAAGTTTTGTATTTAAAAGCGTGATCTAATAAAAAAAGTGTTAAGTTATACACAGACAATATATATATTTTTACATACAACGCTAACAGACAGTTCTATTTTGTTCAAAAGTTTGATAAAACTTGTCTTCGAACAAATATGTGTGAACAGATGTTGTTCATTGCAGTTCTTGTAATTACATTCTCGAAAATCGAGCATTGGACATGGGTTCTGAATATTTGGACACGTATGGGTAACAGAGCTAATGTAAAATAAGTCATATTTTCGATAAGGGACCATGTGGCGGTTTATTTCTAGTTGTGGCGTACGCCTCTTCTTGTTGTGGCGTAAGGGCCCAACGGTTTTCTCGTTGCAAGGCTGGGTGTTATGTTATTGCGGGGAGAGTTAGTCAATCATGATCATTATAGAGCATCGTGCTGATAGATGGTTAATTTCGCAAGTGGTGGTGTAAAGCTTTGTATCCATTATACTGACGGTTGAACTTCTGATATTCAATAATGGGATAAGTCCTTTTATGAGTCCACATGTATTTATTACATAGAAGATTATAGACAATATTTCAAACAATGGTTGTCATGAAGCATAAATATATAAAGTTCTGTTCCTTCCTTGAATTATGATTTATCTTCAATTCAGTCCTTGTCAAATAACAAATAGACAGAACGACATAACTGTATGCACGCGTGGCTAGTGATCCCAGCGACCGACAGTGAGATTATGCGTTCGTCAATAATTATAAATCTATCTCGACTTAGGTTTAGTCACTTACTAACCTGTAACGTTCTTCTTCCAAATCATAACATTGGACTGACCCATGTCCATCATTAATTATAATATAATCTGTGTGGCACTCCATGCCCGACACTGCATGAATACAAGGACACGTCTTATCCGTTCGACGGTCATACAAGAAAGGGGTGTGGTAACCTAGTCACGGTGCGTGACATACCAACGCACACACGTCATAATCAATCGTGTGTATCGCGTACACTAAACTAACAATTATTTACATTATATTAAACGTGGTCACCTCTTAATCTTATGCTGCTAACCTCTAGCAGACCATGCCAATAAAATACCGTAACAATTCCCTGTCCACTGGGGGGAAAAAAATCTATTAGATAGATTTTTTTTTAAAAAAAACCCATCTGAATGAATACCAAAAATGTTAACAATATCAACAACAAAATTTTTTTACAAAATTGCGGCATATGGCCTACGACGTTCTGTCTAGAACCAATGTCATGGTCATGTTGACTAACTAACAGTCATGTAATATATTAATTATTTATATCATACATAAATATAAATTGTAATAAGAACTAAAAGAGAATGGTAATGTTGATCTCTAATTAAATAATTAATTAACTTAAAATATGTCGTGATGAAATGTCATGTCAGACTAATCTAAAGAGTTAAAATTAAACTAATTAACTATACTAAGTATGGAATAAAAATAAAGTTGTTGAAAATCTAATGTAAGAAAAATGAGAGGATATGTTAAAGAAAGACATAATAACTAATAAAGAATAAAGTAGAGGAAAAAAAAAATGATGTATAAATTTAAATAAGTTATGTGTGTTGAACATCAAGTAAGTGTAGTATTAAGTTATTAATACCTATCTAACTACTTTAAACAATAGTATGTGATGTATTGACATAATTATTAAATATGCAATATAATCATGTAATTCTAAGAATATAATCAAAGAATTGTGTGAGTTTTCTTTTCTTTCTTTCATTTTTTCAAGTTTCATTTTTTTTTTTAAATTCAACTCACTTGTCATTTTAATGTGGACTAGTTTTAAAGACTAAATTAAAAGTAATTAACATTGGATATGAAGATCCATACGTAGGCTTGATCCTTGTGAAATACGATAAGAGAAGAGTATTTAAGTGTTCTGATTTAGAATAAGTATCGATATTCTTAACGTCCAAGAGTTCATATCACAAGCTTCAATTAGTTCGAAATGTCATCAAGTATTAATATCAAAGTTGTTTCAACCAGTTTTATCCGGAACGGACACTAGCCAAAGTCCCGGCGTAAAATACGAACACACTGTCTCTTGATTTAGTTCATTTCGTTTTCGCAATCGTCTGTACAAGTTATTTAGTTGAATCGTAAGCAAAAGTTTATCTCCATGTTAAGAATTTAGCGATAGGGTTCAGTCTTCTGTGACACGTAATTTCGGTTGACGTATTAGAAAAGTGTCAGTGTTGATTACTCGATATCCAAAGGATTTCTAGATAGTGCGTCTGCGACGATATTGTCTGTCCCAGAAATGTACTCAATCGTAAAGTTGAATGGTTGAAGGAGAATAGCGAATCTGGTGAGCTTTGGACTTTTATGATTAGCCCGTCGTAGTGATGCTACGGCCCTCTGATCAGTTTGTACTACGAAAGGGGCTCCCAGTAGAAATTTCTCAAGTTTGGTTATCGCCCACACAACGGCTAAAAGTTCGCGGTCAACAGTAGAGTATTTCACTTCTGGTGGTTTGAGTTTCCGTGAGATGTAGAGGTTTGGGTGGAGGATATCGTCATGGTATTGGAGCAAACATGCGCCAATTCCGTAGTTACTCGCATCTGTACGAAGAATGAACTTTTTAGAAGCATCAGTTAGTCTCAAAATAGGTGGATTTGAAAATATATAAATTATTTGCCGAAAAATTCTGTCACATTCGTCAGTCCATGTCACCTTCACTGGCATGTCTTTCTTTAGTAATGAGGACAAGACAGCCGTGATAGATGACAAGTTAGGTACGAATCTACTGTAATATTGGACTAGACCTAACAAGCTTCTCACTTGTTTCTTCGTTTGAGGAACGGAAATGTTTAAAATTTTTGAAACTGTACTGGGTAGTGTTCGGATATATCCTGCTCCAATAATGTGACCCAAAAAAGTTATTTCGTGAAACGCTACTTGTAATTTTGTGGGTTTAGCAGTTAAATTGTTATTTCTTAATGTATCCAAAACGTATTCGAGACCCAAAACATGTTCCTCAAAAGATGAACTAAATAAGCATATGTCATCTATGTATGTAATAATGTCTGGTCTACCTGAAAAAATGTGTCGCATCATGCGAACAAAGGTAGCTGGAGCGTTAACAAGCCCAAAAAACATCACATTCCACTGGTATAGACCTAGCGGAGTTGAGAACGCTGTGTAGTATTTAGCTTTTTCGGTTAGTGGTATCTGCCAATAACCTTTAGTTAAGTCTATCTTAGTGAATATAGTTGCTGTCGATAGACGTGGCAGTAAGTCATCGAGAAGTGGATGTGGTTCGCTATCAACTATCGTTTGTGCATTTAATTTTCTATAGTCGACGCATAGTCTAATGTTATTGTCCTTCTTTCGGACAATAACTAATGGAGAAGAAAATGGGGAATTACTAGTTTCGATAATTCCTAAAGATAACATCTGTTCAAGTTCCTTAGTAGTTTTAGTAAGAAAGTGTAGAGGAACAGAATAAGGATGTACCCGAATTGGAGTATCATCATTAAGAGTGATGTCATGATTAATGACTGATGTGCGACCTGGAATATCGGTTAACACATCTTGATAGGATTGTAGAAGTTCAGCAATCTGTTGATGCTGTTGCGGTGTAACCGACGAGGAGATGGTTACGTCCCGCCAAGATTCACTAGGCTGTACTACAGGTACAGGTAATGCTAACTGTACCTCAGGAAAAGATGATTCTTCTTCCTGGATAACAGACAAATTAGAATAGTGACATCTAGGTACGAAAGTGTCATCTAGTTCATGAAAAATAGCTTGTAGATGTTCTGGTCGAGTATGAAATTGCTTGAGCATATTTATGTGAAATATTTTGTGATGTCCCTTAATGTCCAGGACATAATCAACATCAGAAATCTTATTGATAACCTGGTAAGGACCGTTCCACGAGATTAGTAGTTTATTATTGTTATGTGGCAATAACACATAAGCTTGATCTCCTGGAAATAATTGACGTAATCGTCTATTACTGTTTTGGAAAGTTCTAGCTTTCTCTTTCGCAGCCTCAGATGAAGCTGTTGCCATTTTACAGGCATCAATAATGTTATTCCGGAGATTAATTACATACTCATAGGATGACTGGGTATCCTGAGTCATCTCGGAGTCAATCAATAAGTCTTTTATTAGTCCCATAGGACCTCTTGGTGGAGCGCCAAAGACTAGTTGAAATGGAGAGAAGCCAGTTTGTTCATGTGGCACCTCTCGATAAGCGAATAACACAGCTGGTAGGACTCTGTCCCAGTCCTGTGGATGGTTAACTGTAACTTTATGTAACATTTGTTTGAGTGTGCGGTTAAGTCTTTCTACAGCACCATTACTCATTGGGTGATAAATGCTGCTGAGATTTCTATCTATTTGCCAAGTCTTCATTACCTCCGTCATAGTCTCAGATATAAATTGAGAACCATGATCTGACAAAAGTTTTCTAGGAAAACCTACTCTAGAAAAGATCAGGTGTAGTGCATCAGCTACATCTGTGGTGGTGGTTGTTTTCAATGGGATGGCTTCTGGCCATCGTGTGCATAAATCGATGCAAGTGAGAATAAATCTATGTCCTCTGGCTGATGGTAGAAGTGGGCCAATGATATCAATGGCCATTTTGTCGAAAGGTCTCACAGATATGTCACAAGCCTGAATAGGCGCCGTGTGAAAGGCTTCCCGTGCTTTCACTTCTTGGCATATCGTACAGGAGCGTACGTACTGTGAAATATCTCGTGATACTCCCGGCCAAAAAAAAAAGAAGATAATACTCGCGAACGTGTACGAGTATAACCCATGTGACCTGCACACTTAGAATCATGTGCGTGTTGAAGTATGTACCGTCTAAAAGCAAAAGGTACCATGACTTGTTGTCTTATCTGAGTTTTATCCATAAAACATCTTAATAAAATGTCATTTTTAATACTAAACCAATGACTATTATTTTTGTTCATAGAAAGATTGTCAACTTTGTTGACCAGTGTAAAAAATTTTGTTAGTGACCTGTCTTCCCTCTGTTTTGTAGCAAAGGATACTCGGTCAATAGCAGAATGAATCTCGATACTTTCATGATCGTCTGTTTCCTTGTTTTCAGTGTCCATAGTCTCTAATTGTTTCGTATGTGCTCTGGTTATTGCTGCATTTCCGATGCATAGATTATTTTTTTCCCATTCAATAATCTCTTCTGGTGTGCAATCTTTACTCCCGTGTATGCATCCCACCATAAGGTCGGCAATTGGGTTTCTTAACATGCATGCTTTAACGTTGCCTGTGAAAAAAGGTGTATCAATATAGATAATAGCTGTTGGATAATATTCTATGGTTCCACCAAAGGTCATACACCTGACATGTTCTCCAGTTGCACAATTCGGATGAACAAGTGTCTGACGGATTCCGATCGTGGTCGATCCCGAATCTCTTAAGACTGAGACGATGGATCCATTAACTTTTCCTCTGTTGAAGATCAGCGAGCCTGTTCCGTCATTGACTGCTAGACTGACTTCTGGTAGAATGTGTCCGCAGTTCAGAACTGTCTCTTTTGCTTTCTGAAATATAAGATTACATGTTGGGCAACTATTTGCCACGTTATAATTCATTGCAAAACAAGTAGATGAAGACTGTATTTTGTTATCAGTAGGTGAACTCTGAACACCAGGGGTTGTAGCAGTAGTAACGGCTGCCCCTGTATTATGGTTATAATTTGTCGATCTACGAGAATGAGAACGATGACGAGAATAATTAGATGAATTATCCCGTTGTCCTCTATTGTAACTGTTATCTCGATGTCTCGAGTTATAATTATCGCTATTGTTCCACTTGTTACCATTATTATAATTATATGACCGATTATAACTTGAGTTACGTGGATTACTGTTGTATCTTGACTGAGGTGAAAAATTTCTGGTTTGTTGTCTTCCTCTATTAAAGTTATTGTTAAAGTTATTCTGTCCCTTATGAAAATTAATGTCATAGTTTCCTTTGAACCTACCTCTGTCCACACTGTGTGTTCTAGGTTTGTTATGATTATGATATGCCATATTGGAGGCTACAGGAAGTGGTTCTCTTATCAACGAGCCAGAAATATTAGCATTCGGATGAGCTGTGCAGTAATTTAAAGAAATTTTTTTCTAACTCATCAATAGATTCTGGTTTTCTTTCTTGCAGATAAGCAAAGAATGGTGGGCTGACAGAAGATAATACTTTATCCCTCAATAACAAATCAACTAACTTGTCGTAAGATTTGTTGACACCTGCCAGTTCAACCCATCTGTTAAAAGTATTGCGTATGTTAGCAATAAAACCTGTGAAATCTTTATTGTTATCTGGCAACAAACTTTTAAAACGTAATCTACATGCCTCTTCGTTCAAGTGGAAACGGCGTAATAACAACGTCTTAATGGCCTCATACCAACGGGCTGATCACCCGTTTGCCAGTCACTTCGATTACGGAAACAACAGCAAATGGGTTGATTTGCCGTTGCCCTAAAGACGCCACTAGGCGTGATGGGAAACAATGGCAAAGAAAACCTATCTGCTGTTGCCCTAAGACGCCACTAGGCGTAATGGCCACTGACTGCTTTGATGGTCGGTGGCTAAGGACGGAAGAAGAAGAAGAATGGCCTCATAGTCTGTTGATAATGTTGGATCTATATTTTGTGCTGCACTTGCAGGTTCGCCATCCAGAAATTCCTTAAGTTTAAGTGCCCATGCAGTTTTGTCAAGGTTATTGACTTTACATATATCCTCAAAGCGCGCTAGCCACGATGATAGGTCATCCACGTGTAACTTGAATGGTGGTAGTTTAAAGTAATAATTGCCCTTAAGTCGGGTGGATGAAGATCCAGATTGAGCATTATCATTTTGGCTTGATGCAGCACTCTGCGAATTAAGTTTTGCTGTTTCCAATTTAAGCCGTTGCAATTCCATTTCTTGCTGCAGTATGATTTCTTGTCGTTTCAATTTATTCTCTTCTTCAATCCGTAGGATTTCATCTCTTGCCACCTTTCTTTCTTCTTCTTGTCTTAATTCTGCCTTCTTTTCAGCCTCCTTTCTTTCAAGTTCTTCCATCTCTGCCTTAGCAATAGTTTTCCTTTCAGCCTCCTTTCTTTCAAGTTCTTCCATTTCTGCTTTAGCAATAGCTTTCCTTTCCTCCTCTTCTGCCTTATATTTTGACAGTTGTTGTTCAGCAAATTCAAGGAGTGCCTCTCCCTTTTTATTACACTCTTTTCCAATTTTAATGAAATGGTCCAAGGTAAGCATTCTTGGAGTTTAATTATTTAAGTATTCAATTACTTATGTCTTGTAATCGACAATATAATCTATGTCGATAATAATATTACTGTATTGTTATGTATAAGTTCCACAAACTATAATATTTTTGTAGAAATATTATATATATACTCACTGAATATCTATCATAAATAGTTATGATAGTTAATTATATAAGCTGCTGAAATTATATCAAGCGCTTAATATTAATATTTAATAATTATGTGTATTATCCCCAAATAATTAGTCTTAATTGTCACTAAGTTCACAATATAGTACTGAGAAAGTGTACTAAGTTATATTAGATATGTATTAATATGTTATAAAGTTTTAATAATTAATCATTATAATTTATGCCTTAATCATGAGGCATAAAGTGCATTGCCCATTTCTAGGACCACTACTGCAAATTGGTGCAAAGTCCCCAATTCCTCATTAAAACTCATAAAAATTTACTTATATTAATCTACAATATTATTAATGAAGAAATTATGACATTAATATTAATTTATAGACGGATGAAATGAATACAAACAATACCATGGGTTAACCAAGGATAAACAAACAATATTACCACGAGACAAGACATTTCTACAATAAAAATTGATATTATAAAACCAAATCTACTAACCGGAAATATAGAGCAGGGTGAAGGTTAACTGAATATAGAGTTAAATCTGTGTACACAAAAATTAATGACGCAAACATGGACTCATTGACGGTTATACAAAAAAAAATGAACTGAATAATAGCAAGATCAGAAAAAAAAACATGATAGATTACCAACATTGTTACAGAACTAAATAAAATTTAAACTGAATACAATAAAATACAACGATTATTTCACAGAACTAGACATCTAACATATAATGTGAATTAAATGCAATCCCGAACGAAACAAGCCCCGGTAATGTCGTCGACGCGTTCTCCGCGAAATGCAATTTAATTCACCGCCCTAAAGAACATTCAGAATGAATATCGGCAATCCTTAGAGCCATATTTATTCATTCCGAATCACCGCTCCAACCTCCCACGAATTAGGCACAGCACAAACAATGAAAACAGATATAAAGCACATATATAACATATAGAATGGACATGCCTGCAAATGTGAACTAGACTCAGTAATGTTTCTTCTCAATGACAACAGTCACGAAATGAGACTTATCTTTTAACCCGTCGTCCGATGCGATCTTCACCAACGGACTAGACTAGTGTATAGGACTGTTTGCTCCTTGTTGGCAAATAACGTCTTTTCCATCATTTGGTCTATCGAGAAGTTGTATTCTTCAATGAAACAGTAGGTGAGCTGGCTTCGTCCTTCGATTGTTGGCTTGTACACAGAATATTGTGACGTCACTGATTTGCATAGTTACACAAGCCACGTCATGTTCGGAATCATGTGACTTGAATAGTTTCTTGTAATGATAAACAGTCTATCAATTTGTAAATAAGAAAAAATTTTTCTTCGTTCTTATTTCGCTCCCCATCGCTGGCCAACCATTTGTGGCGGTTTATTTCTAGTTGTGGCGGTACGCCTCTTCTTGTTGTGGCGTAAGGGCCCAATGGTTTTCTCGTTGCAAGGCTGGGTGTTATGTTATTGCGGGGAGAGTTAGTCAATCATGATCATTATAGAGCATCGTGCTGATAGATGGTTAATTTCGCAAGTGGTGGTGTAAAGCTTTGTATCCATTATACTGACGGTTGAACTTCTGATATTCAATAATGGGATAAGTTCTTTTATGAGTCCACATGTATTTATTACATAGAAGATTATAGACAATATTTCAAACAATGGTTGTCATGAAGCATAAATATATAAAGTTCTGTTCCTTCCTTGAATTATGATTTATCTTCAATTCAGTCCTTGTCAAATAACAAATAGACAGAACGACATAACTGTATGCACGCGTGGCTAGTGATCCCAGCGACCGACAGTGAGATTATGCGTTCGTCAATAACACTGACAAACAACATTTTTCTTTCTTATATAAGAATAAGTGTTCTTAGGTCAGTTTCTTGCGCTGATTTCAAATCTGAAATCCGTTTATCTCTATCACATCGAGTTCTTAAGATATTTGTGAATAAATATATTTTTGGGAAACTGTTATTTGCTCCGTTTCATTTTTACTATATAACTTATTAAAAATTAATAAAAAGCAACATATTTCTACTTTTTATACTGCTAAAAGATGCATGACATATGTTACGCAATTTTTCAAATAGTTACTGTATTTTGAAATAATTCTGAGCAAAATATGGCTTCTAGAAGTTGTAGAAATTCGGCTGATCTGTTCTGTTACGTGTGCGGATATTTTACCGATCGCGTTGACCAGAAAAACTTTACACCATTACTAAAGAAAGCATATTTCGATTCGAAAGTTGATGATGCAAATAAATCTTGGAAGCCAAATGCAGTTTGTTCGATACATTGGCAGGTTGGTTACGAAAATCGCCGAAGCATAAGTCGATGCCTTTTGGAGTGCCAGTAATATGGCGTGAACATACAAATCACACTACTGATTGTTACTTCTGCTTGACAAATATCCATGGTTTCACTTTTAAAACTAGAAAGTCTGTGGTTTATTCAAATATTGAATTGGTTTCGAAACCAGTGCCTCATGATCCAATCACGTGTCCGATCCAAGTACCACCAGAACAATATCCGTTGGACGTGAATGAACCATCAGAAAGTGATAGTTTACCTGCTTTAGAAACTAATTCTGACTCAGATTACATACCGGTGAATGATGGTGTTTACTTAATTAATTATTCAGAACTTTCAGATCTAATACGTGATCTCGCTCTTACCAAAGGACAAGCGGAATTACTCGGTTCGCGACTCAAAGAATGGAATCTTTTAGCGCCCAATACTCCGATATCTAAATTTCGTCAGAGACACAGAGAACTTGTTCAATACTTTGAGATGGATGATGACATTTGCTATTGCAAAGATGTAAACGGTCATGAGCACATAGTCAACGAATGGCGATTTTTTCATCGATTCTTCCAAGACTAGTCTAAAAGCCGTGTTATTGCATAACAGAAATTTTTTTTCATCAATTCCAGTCGCCTACTCTGTTCATATGAAAGAAACTTATGACAATATGGCTATACGTTTGGAAAAAAAAAAAGTACAATGACTACCAATGGCGGATTTGTGGAGACCTAAAGGTCATTGCAGTTCTCACGGGCATGCAGACTGGGTATACTAAATTTTGTTGCTTCCGATGTAAATGGGACAGCCGCAACAGACAGGAACATTATGCAAGAAAGGTGTGGCCTATCCGGGATCGTATGCAGATCGGGCATAAAAATGTAATACACGAGCCATTAGTTAACAAAGACAGCTTCATTTTACCACTGTTACATATAAAGTTGGGGCTCATGAAGAATTTTTTAAAAGCGTTAGATAAAACGAGTAAAGCTTTCACTTATCTTCGAGAAAAGTTTCCGCAAGTTAGCAATGCAAAGATAAAGGATAGTATCTTTGTAGGACCTCAGATTAGGAAAGTTATTGCAGACAAACAATTCGAGAACTTGTTACATGGTAGTGAACTTCGCGCATGGATGGCATTCAAATCGATCGTCGATAACTTTCTGGGAAATCACAAATCTGTCGACTATGTTGCATATTGTTAAGCAGTGCATAGATGCATACAGAATTATGGGCTGTAACATGTCCCTCAAAATCCATTTGCTCGATTCGCATCTTGACTTTTTCCCTGACAACCTTGGCGAAGTCAGCGATGAACATGGAGAACGATTCCATCAAGATATCGCCATAATGGAGTCACGTTATCAAGGACGGTTGAGTGTGACCATGCTTGCCGATTATTGTTGGATGCTTCATCGCGATGTACCACATGCCATTCACCGACGAAAGTCGACTGCAAAGAAATTCAAGCCTACATAACTGTTATACTTCTTGTACGAATGATGTTGTAATACTGTATGCGTTGTTAAAAAACTTCAATTGCGTATTTCTAGAGATCCCGACCTGATTGAGAAAAACGGTTTGCAGATTTAAAAACAGCGCATTAACATTGACCAGAAAAACATAGAAATGTTAGAGAAAGAAAAAAAAAGTTTTTTTTTGTTAGTCCGTGTAATTATAAATCTATCTCGACTTAGGTTTAGTCACTTACTAACCTGTAACGTTCTTCTTCCAAATCATAACATTGGACTGACCCATGTCCATCATTAATACTTACTTACTTACTTAGTCGTTCCTCTTCTACCGTGAGGTGTAGAGGTTTGGAAGAGAGAGCGCCAGACTATTCTATCAGCTGTCTTCTTCCTGGCCTGGTTCCATTCTAGTCCTCGGTCCTTCAAAGATTGTCTAATGTTGTCCTCCCAGCGGACTCTGGGTCGTCCTGGAGGTCTGGACCCCTGGCTCTTTGTTTCCCATGCTTGTCGTGGTAGCCGATCTTCTCCCATTCTGCAGACATGGCCAAACCATCTTAGTTGGGACTGTTCTATTTGGGTCTGCAGCGGGTGGGATTTTAGGCCTTGACGTATCGTCTGGTTGCGGACCATGTCTCTTCTTGTTACTTCAACCACCTTCCTCAGATACCTCATTTCTGAGGTTTGGATCTGGCTTTTGTGGGTTGTAGTCATTGCCCATGACTCGCATCCATATGTCAAGACTGGGACATAGGTGGAGCGGTATACAACCATCTTCGTTTTCTTACCAACCTCTTTCTTGCTGAGGAATCCTCGATTTATGGCCTGATAAAGTCTCCCAGCCGCTGCTTTTCGAGTGGCCAACTCTTCTTTGATGCCCCCCTTTCGGTCTATAATAGCTCCGAGATATTTAAAGTGGTCGACCTGCTCCAGGACCTGTTCTCCCAACTTAATCTGATGTTTTCTTTCTTCTCGTGATATCACCATGGATTTTGTTTTAGAGCTGCTTATGACCATCCCTCTCTTCTCCAGCTCTTCCTTCCAGACTTGCAGGTTGGATTGGAGATGTGTCTCTGATTTAGCAATCAGGACAACATCATCAGCAAATGCTAGCTCTGAAATACAGACCTGTCTCATCTTCCAGTACCCCACTGAATACTTTCTTGTTCTCTCCTTACATGCCTTGATGACATCGTCCATGACAAGTATGAAAAGATAAGGTGACAGGATATCGCCTTGTCTTACACCAGTGGTGGTCTTGAACTCTTCTGACTTATAGTTTGCTGTCCTCACATAATTTCTGCAAGACTTGTAGAAGCTCTGTATAGCATGTATCAGAGGTGCTGGAATGTTCTTCCTTGCCAAACAGTCCCAAAGTTTGCTCCAGGGGACCCTGTCAAACGCCTTTTCCAGATCTATGAAACAAAGATGGATCTCACTCTTGTACTCAAGGGCCTTTTCACTCAGCTGCCTGAGTGTGAAGATTAGGTCTTGAGTACTTCGGTTTGCTCGGAATCCGCACTGGGCTTCATCCAATTGTGGCTCAGCTAGGCATCGGAGTCTCTGCTCTAGGATTCTAGAGTAGATTTTACCAGGGACACTGAGAAGGGATATGCCTCTGTGGTTTCCACATTGTCGATTGTCACCCTTTTTGAAAATCGGTGTTATGATGGCAATCTCCCAATCCTTTGGTATGGCCTTGTTGCACCATGCTGCTTGTAGGACCCTTAGGAGTAATAGGTCGCCTGATGCTCCCATGTACTTAACCATTTCTGGTGTTATACCATCATGCCCTGCTGCTTTGCCCATCTTGATTTTCTCCAGTGCTGCCTTCAGTTCTTCCATCTTTATGTCATCTTCATCACCATTTGTATCCTCTTCTGTGCTAGTGGTTATCATTTCTGATGCTCTACCTTGCTCACCATCAAGGAGTTCTGAGAAATATTCTTTCCATCTTTCCATTACTTCCTTCGGGGCAGTAAGCAATTTGCCTTGCTTGTCCTTTATAAATTTAAGAGGACATTGTTTTTCCTTCCTCATGTTCTTTAGGGTCTTATAGAACAATTTCTGGTTTTCTTGCGCATCCTTTTCTAGCTTTTCTCCAAATTCTTCCCAGGACTTCTGTTTTGCTGCTAGCACCTTGTTCTTTGCTTCTGTTCTGAGTATCACATATTCTCTATATTTCTCTATTTGTCCTGCTGTGTTTTTAGCTCCCAAGTATTGTTTCCATGCCATTTTCTTCTCTCTTATTTTCTCTTTGACTTCTTCTGTCCACCAAGGTGTCCTCTTTCTCTTGTTCCCAAGTCGGACTTCACCACATGCTTCTGCAGCAGCTGTCTTTATGATGTCCTTGAATTTAAGCCACAGGGTTTCCAAGTCATCAGGTTGTTCTTCTGTGTTTCTCACCGCTGTAGCAATAAGCCCCTGATATCTGGTCTTAATTTCTGGATCTTTCAGCTTGTAGGTCTTAATGCTCATTTCTTCCGTTCGTTTACTTGGTTTCTTGCGTGGTGCTGGGCAGTTCCTAGGCTGAGCAACTCTTTCAGTTGTTCTTTTAATTGTAAGCAGGTAGTGATCACTTCCAATCTCTGGCCCCCTCCAGACTCTAGCATCCCGGACATATTTGAATGAGCTCCTCCTAACAATGGCATAGTCGATCACTGACTTCTCATTCTTTGTTGGTTCACACCTAGTATATGCATGTATGCGCTTATGGGGGAACTTTGTGTTGGTAATGATCAGATTCTGCTCACTGCAGAATCTGAGGAGTCACTTTCCATTGTCATTGAGAGTATCTTCTCCATATCTTCCGATAACTCCACCCCATCTAGCATGGTCATTTCCAACTCTGGCATTGAAATCTCCGAGCATGATAATTTCATCTAGGCAGTCATCCACTGTCCTTTGAAGCAGCTCGAAGAATTCTTCCTTGACCTCTGCTCTCTCATCCTCATTTGGCCCATACACTATGACCAGGTTGACTATGGTTTCTCCTTCTTTTAGTTTTACAACCATAATGCGCTCCGAGACAAAGTTCCATCCCTTGATACTATCTTTCTGGTTTTTGGCCACAATGCAACCCACGCCCCCTTTAGCTCTTTCAGATGTGGGTACACCACTGTATAGCAGAGTGTTGCCATCGAGATCCATGACTCCTTGTCCCTTTTTCTTTGTTTCGGTAATAGCCAGGATTTCTAGTTTTGCTTTCCTCATCTCTTCCATCAGCTCCTCTTCTTTCCCATTTATACTTCTTGTGTTCCATGTTCCATAAGTCGTAGTCCGTAGTCCGTTCCAGTTCGTCGCCTTTAAAATCAGTCCGGTTTTCTCTCTTATATTGCTTGTAATCATAGTTTTAGACAAACAGGTGATTGGCCTGTTGTGCCTTTGCATGGTGGAGGGGCTGCCTCCTTACGGCCTCCATGCAGGCCGCCCTCCTCCTTTTTCATCCGGGCTTGGGACCGGCATAGGCGGAGTTTCCATCATTAATTATAATATAATCTGTGTGGCACTCCATGCCCGACACTGCATGAATACAAGGACACGTCTTATCCGTTCGACGGTCATACAAGAAAGGGGTGTGGTAACCTAGTCACGGTGCGTGACATACCAACGCACACACGTCATAATCAATCGTGTGTATCGCGTACACTAAACTAACAATTATTTACATTATATTAAACGTGGTCACCTCTTAATCTTATGCTGCTAACCTCTAGCAGACCATGCCAATAAAATACCGTAACAGACCACTTAAGCAAACACATCTGCTACTAATTTAATATGCCCGTAATGACATTGCCTATCGATCCCGTTATTTACTCACAATACCGTACGTGCTTTGTCTCACAATTACACACGCGTACAGCTGTCATTCGATCTCATTTTCCTATCAGAAGCGAAATTTTCCAAACACACCTGCACAGTAATTAAACATTGGCGTAACGAGGATAACAGGATTCAACGTCGAACAAACCCGTTAGCTTTCGCTTTTTCGCAGAAACACATTTGTACTAGAATTTTTTATAAAAGAAATTGGCTTTCATGTCATACACAGCCAGACAGAGAGCATGTAAGACCGTGGTTGGTATTTTTCTACAACAGACTATATATATATATATATATATATATATATATATATATATATATATATATATATATATATATATATATATATATATATATATATATATATATATATATATATATATATATATATATATATATATATATATATATATATATATATATATATATATATATATATATATATATATTTAAACAAGAAAATAGAAATATTGTGTACACCACACAAGATCAAAATTGGTATATATATATATATATATATATATATATATATATATATATATATATATATATATATATATATATATATATATATATATATATATACATATATATATATATATATATATATATATATATATATATATATATATATATATAAACCAATTTTGACCTTGTGTGGTGTACACAATATTTCTATTTTCTTGTTTAAATTTATTTCTTAGTTACAAATCAAAAAGACAACTCACCTTGGCTGTTTTTCACGTGGTTTGTAATCAAGACCGCGATATTACCGGATCGCTAGTACATTAACATATCCCACACGGGCGCTAACACGGCAAAACGATGGCTTCTTATCGATTATCCATGTGTTCTAAGTTGGGTTCGCGTAGAAGGGGGTGAGTACTGGTTGTTGTTTGGATTTGAAATATACAACTTGGTTGTAATGTAGACACGAAATAAATTATGTTGGATCCACCAAAAGGTGGGAGGTACACCTTGTAAATGACTAGGATTGTAGTTAAAGGTTCTGTTAGAATATCTCGCTTTAAAGTTAACCAGAATCAGGTGTCTAATTGGTAGGGCGAAAGAACCCGAATGCTATTATCAGCTGAATAAAGAAAGACATACGAACGGTGATTCTCAAAATATGGTACGCGGAAAGCCTATTTGGGGGTCAGCGAGGTGAACACTATGTTCCTTATAATCGAACACCTTCTTTGATATTGTCATATCCTCGCGGTACAACTCTTATCTACAAAAGATCTCTAGGACCTCAATAATTTGTAAGACATCATAGGGTTCTTAGACTAAACCGTTTGAGACACGTTGTTCTATAATAAAGTATTCTGTACCCGATCAGCGGGGGCACAACTTTTCTAAAAATATTTAACCCTGTACAATCTATGTTAAGCAAGAAAGATAAAGTGACATATGGTGATGTGTTGTGACACGGTGTTCTTCAAAAACCTGTATACAGTGTGTTTGAGGAAACGCACACCAACGACCAAAGCTGCGATATAACCGACTGCATCACCAGTTTACTTCTATATAACAGTGAGAAATATTCGACCACTGCGGAAATATTTAAAGAAATAATCAAAGAAATATTTTAATATTAGAACAAATAAACAAAAATTAAAACGGGTTAGAGCTATTTACCTATACGTTGTAACCATCGAGTACAACAGATTCTAATATCAGTTATAGACGAACCCTGTTTTGTCCTAATCGGATACATCATTCGTGTTCCCGATAATTTGAAGACTCATGTCACCACCACGCGACTCGAAATTGTCGCTTTTTCATGGGTGAGCGCGCGTGCAAGCAAACTTAAATTTAATTCACATGTGTTAGCGTAGTATATCTAGCTTTTAACTGTTGGTATCTAAAGATAATTTTAAGTTTATATATTAAGACAATATTAATAACTTGTTATGTGTTAATTTAGCTTTGGAGATAGATAGAGCATAAATACTAATTGTAAGTCATCGATGATAGGAATAAAATAAATATA
Source organism: Oreohelix idahoensis (assembly GCA_024509875.1). Taxonomy (NCBI): domain Eukaryota; kingdom Metazoa; phylum Mollusca; class Gastropoda; order Stylommatophora; family Oreohelicidae; genus Oreohelix; species Oreohelix idahoensis. Next base: position 21,462 of record JAMPIV010023146.1, on the reverse strand, counting down.
GAGGAATAGAATTTAACAAGAGTAACGATATACCGGTACCCATTAACAGAAAAACAGATTCTCGCCTCTGTGTTAGACGAGACCTTGTTTGGGTTAGTCGAGTGTGACATTCATAAAAATATCGGGTTCCATGCACACAAATCCTCCATCTACACATACGAACAACACCGCAACGCCCTGTCTTACTTTTACATCAAACGGCAGGTACATCCCGACAACGTCACCACATCACCTCTCAACATCTAAACTGTCTTCCACTCCAACACACAATACATAAACTCTCTATTTCTTACGACGTGACGACAATGTGACGACCCCCCCAAGGTCTGGCCTGCAGCTGTGATATATTATAAACCCCTTTGTAAATATTGTATAAACATCAAATCTGTGATAATGTATATTTTGAACATACATCTTTCCAATATAATACACCTATATGTATTATTTTTCAATTGTACAATGTATATTCATATGTATTATTTACCAATTGTACAATGTCATTTGAAAAATTACGAATCTTACCAATATTGTTATTTGACAAAATAAAATATATATTAACTAAAATTCTTTTTGTTACCTATATAACTATTCGTATGTCTAAATATATCATCTAACTGTTGTAAAATATATCGTCTAACTGTTCGTATAACTGTTGTAAAATAACAGTTGTAAAATGTATAAATATCGTCTTCTTGTTATCGTCTTCTTGTTATCTCAAGTCTAAATATACCTCTAACTTCTTCTTCTTCTTCTCGTTCGCTGTTGTTTAGAAATGTCTACACAAGAAGTCCGGTTTTCTGGATGTATGTTGCTGTGGTTGAAAGTTCTTCAAGACTCCCAAACAGCTTTGTGTGGATGTGCGTCTCTGTGGGCCAATGTTCAGTTCGCAATTGACTAAGCATGTGGCAGTCTTGCAGGATGTGTTCGGCTGTCTGTGCTGCCTGTCCACACGTACATAGGGGTGATGGGACCAATCTCAGTCTGTATAAGTGACTGTTCAGTCTGTTGTGTCCTGTTCTCATACGGAACAGGATCACCTGTTTTGCTCGATCAAGATATTGATAGTTGTCTCTTTGTTGATCAATTTTCCTGATGGCCTTGATAAGGGTCTTCTTTTCCTGGAATGTGATTGTTTGTTCTTTTTGTTCCTGTGTTGCTCCCTCTTTTGCTAACATATCTGCTCTCTCATTTCCTGGTATGCCACAGTGTGATGGTATCCACTGTAGCACTACCCTTCTTTTGATATTTACTTCGCATAGGACTTTGTTTAATTCTGGCAGTTTATCACTGTTGAGGGCTTGCAGAACTGACATTGCATCGGTAAGGAATACAACCTGCTGACATTGGCTTATTGTGTTATTTATTATTCCTGCAGCAATGCTTATGGCCTGTACTTCAGCAGCATAGTTTGAACAGAATATTCCAGTAGGTGAACAGGTGGATTCATTTTCTTTGTCTGGATAGACCACATAAACTCCTGCGCCTCCGTTCTTCACTGCTCTGGTTGCAGATCCATCAGTATATACTTGGATCCATGCTTCTCTGGGGTATAGTTCTTCAATCATGTCACATGCTGCTATTTTCCTTTGGAGAGTATTTAGCTCTCCCATGGGGCAGGTGGTAGTTATGGAGGTCTTAATACTGAAATTTTGATGTTGTTCCCATGGGGTTGGGAGGAGTGTGGGAGTTATTTCCTTAGTGATGTCTGGTAGTTCATCCTTGTATGTTCTAATTAGTTTTTTGGACCGATGCACAAAACTGCTTCTCTTCAACCTCCCACTGGCTAAATCTCCAAATCTAGTTTTCATTGGATGTGCGGGCATGTTCTTGTACTTTTCTGCTTGGATCAGGGTCTTAGTGTCTCGTCTGTATAATAAAGGTGGAATGCCTGTGATTTTTTCCATTTCATTTATTGGTGTGGTCTTCATGGCACCTGTGATCAACCTAAGCGCTTGATTTTGTACTTTATCTAAGGCTTGTAGGTGTGATTTGGCTGCTGTAGACCATGCTGCTGATCCGTACTCTAATATAGGTCTTATTGCACCTGTATACACTTTCTTTAGTGTTGTTTCGTTAGCTCCCCAACTTGATCCAGCTATTTTCCTCAGTATGGAAAGTTTTCTTCTCGCTTTAGCCTCTGTTCTCTCGATGTGGTGCCTCCATGTCATTCTCTTATCTAATGTAATGCCCAAGTACACCGGTTCCTCATCTGTTTGGACATGTATATTTCCAAGTCGTATCTCTCCTGCTTTGTCTTTGTTGGAGAGCGTGAAAAGTGTTGTTGATGATTTTTCAGCGTTGATCTGCACCATCCATTTCTCTGCCCATGCTGCTATGTTGTCTGCTGCCCTTTGTATTCGCTTATTAGCGATAGTTAGATGTTCTTCTACACACCACACCACCAAGTCGTCAGCGTATAGGGCAGCTCTCACACCTTGTGGCAGATCGTGGATGAGGTCATTGATGAATACAAGGAACAGGGTGGGAGACAATACTGAGCCTTGAGGAACTCCATGTTTTAGGAGGATTTTCTTGCTGTTGTGACCTTCCATAGTGACTCTTGCTTTCCGATTGTGTAGGAACGACTGGATCCATTTTCTCATATTACCCTTGATTCCGTTCCTCCTTTGCAGTTTTACTATTAACCCGTCTTTCCATACTTTGTCAAAAGCTTTTTGGAGATCTATCCATAGGGTAAAGACTTTTCTCTTTTCTTGGAAGGCATCTTCAACGATCTGTGACAGGTATGTGATTTGGTCTTCTGTGCTGCTGCACTCTCTAAACCCTGCTTGTTCTGGCACTAAAATTTTCTCGGATTCCAAGTACCATTTCAATCTTCTGTTGATCATCCTCTCCATTGTCTTACATACACAGCTTGTTAGGCTTATTGGTCTGTAGCTGGTGGCCTTCCTGTTGTCTTTTCCTTTCTTTATGATGGGACACATGAGCGCCTCTCTCCATATCTGTGGCACACTGCCTGTCATCCAACTGTAGTTGTATATTTGCAACAGTTTGCTCATTGCTGTATATCCTAGGTGTTTTAGCATTTCGTTGGTTATACCATCCGGGCCTGGTGATTTCCTGTCTTTAAGTTTCCACACGGCGGTTTTTAACTCGTCCATATTGAAAGGTTTGGACATAACGTCCGGACTGTTTCCATTAGTTCTAGTGTGGATTATTTCTTGACGAATGTCTCGTTGTCTGCGTAAATTGACGGAGATGTTACTTTCATTTCTGTAGGATTCCGCAAATATGTCTGCTGCTTGTTTGCCGGTATATAGTTTCCCTGCATCGTCTAGTGTAATGGTTTGTCGTTGAGAATTGTTATCGTCATTCAATTGTTTAGTGAGTTTCCACAACTTTCTCCCTTCCTTTTCAAGGTTTAGTTTATATGTTTTTTCCCTCCAGCTTCTCCTCTGGGCTTCTAGCTTTCCTTTAATGAATTTTGCTTTTGCCTTTTGTAGCATGATATGGTTCTGTTGGGATGGTTGTACCTCTGCAGTGTGCCTTGCTTCATTCATATCTTCATGTAGGTTTTGTAGTGTGTTGGACCAATATGGTACATAGTTCTTCCTCGCTCCTCTCGGTATTGTCTCCTTTGCTGCCTTGAGTACTCCATTATTAAAATCCCAGATGACTCTGTTAATGTCTCTGTCTAGTACCTTAATATCTTTTGTAAGCAGATTTGCTCTGTGTTGATAAATGGACCAATTTGCTTTTTTATAATTCCATCTTGGCTGACTTGGACTTGTATTAATTGTTCTATTAATTTTGATGAATACAGGACGATGATCACTTCCACCGAGTTGTTCTCCTATTTCCCTTTCCACTATCCCAGCCAAATCAGGTGTGCAGAATGCCAGGTCTGGAGTAGAGGTGCTATGCCATCTTCTGGAGTAAAAGGTTGGAGGATCATTAGGGTTGTTTAGAAGGGTTAGGTTATTGTCGTCTTGCCAGTTTTCTATCTCTTCGCCCCTTCTATCTAGCTGGTTGTATCCCCAGCTTTGGGAATGGCTGTTGAAGTCTCCCACCGCTATGAAGTTGCCAATGGGGACATCTATGCTAGTCATGTTCAGTGGTATGTCATTGGGGCAGTAGAAGTTTAGGAGATCCAGTTCCAGAGTGTTATGTTTTAGATGGATTACTTGGTATTCTGCACCTTCTTTATATGTCTTGGATTCTATAGCGTTGAGGTTATTCCTTATCAGTGTTAGTATGCCACCCTTCTTCCGATCTTTTCTGTCAACTCTGAAGCATTGATAGCCCCGTATCTTAAAATGTTTTCCTTCCTGTAGGTGGGTTTCTTGTATGCAGCATATGCTAATTTCTTTCCGAAATAGGGTATTCTCTAGTTCAGTCTTTTTGTTGTTGACTCCCTCTGCATTCCAATGCATGACATTCAGAGGGGCCGTTGTCTTATCTGGTTGGCCAGTTACTTTCTCCTTCCGCCTCCTGGCTCCATTTGGCGGACTAAGGAGACCTCCAGTAGCTAAGGGTGGATTCTGTCGAGGCTCAGAATCCGGCACTGCTCCTGCCTGGAGGGACTTCACAGGGTGAGCACCATAACGATAATTTTTTGACATCTGTTGTGTAGACATATTAAACCAACGCGGGTTGCATGGTACCATGGTTGCTGGTGCGCCTCCTGGCCTGGTACATCTGACTTCAGCACCTGTTTCTTAAGGCAGAGTGTGCTCATGCCTCCCCCTCTGGCTGGGGGATTTGATTTTGCCTTTACCTCGTTTGCTGTCCCATCTTGCCTCCCGCTGGGGTTGATACCCAACCTTCGGCAAGATTACTGGGTATAACGGGGTCCACCACGAGTAGGTGAGGTAGACTTGGGCAGGAGAGGCTGAGAGACATGTTGAGTCTTGTATTGCGCATCACTGCCCCATTTGGACCCCATACCTCTAACTATTGTCGTCTTCTTGTTATCTCAAGTCTCAAAGTCTTCCTGTTATCTCAAGTCTAAATATACCTCTAACTATTATCGTCTTCCTACAGTCTCAAAGTCTTCCTATTATCTCAAGTCTAAATATATCCTCTTCTTGTTATCTCAAGTCTATAAATAACGTCTTCTTGTTACCTAATAATAAACACTAATATATTACTATATAAAAGTCATCCCGCCATCTTTCCCGCCATCTTGCCCCTGCAGCGCACCTGCAGAATTTTCCTTATATAAAAGTCATGTCTCAAGTCTAAATATATCCTCTTCTTGTTGTCGTCTATAAATAACGTCTTCTTGTTACCTAAAAACACTAATATATTACTATATAAAAGTCATCCAGCCATCTTGCCCGCCATCTTGCCCCTGCAGCGCACTTGCAGAATTTTCCTTATATAAAAGTCATGTCTCAAGTCTAAATATATCCTCTTCTTGTTATCTCAAGTCTATAAAGAACGTCTTCTTGTTACCTAAAAATAAACACTAATATATTACTATATAAAAGTCATCCCGCCATCTTGCCCCTGCAGCGCACCTGCAGAATTTTCCTTATATAAATTCCACTCGAACACACAATACATAATCTCTCTATTTCTTACCACGTGACGACACCCCTCAAGGTCTGTCCTGCAGCTGTGATATTTTTATTGTAAATAAATTATAAAAATCCGTGATAATGTATATTTTGAACATACATCTTTCCTATATAAAATATAATTATTTTTCAATTGTACATTCATATGTGATTTGATAAAAAATTACTGTACAATGTATACTCGTATAATGTTAAACAACACTGTACATATATGCTCCTGTTTGATACTGCTATTAGCCCCTATATATATATATATATATATATATATATATATATATATATATATATATATATATATATATATATATATATATATTATATATATATATATATATATACATAATACACTATTTTTGATATACAAAAACACTATTGAATAAAAATACTAAACTATATTAACTAAAATTATTTTTGTTACCTATATCGTCCGTTGTATGTCTAAATATATGTCTAACTGTTATCTATAAATATATCGTCTTCCTATTATCGTCTTCCTATTATCGTCTTCTTGTTATCTAAAAAGCGTCTAACTATTATCCTCTTCTTGTTATCTCAAGTCTCAAAGTCTAACTATTATCCTCTTCCTATTGTCTCAAGTCTCAAAGTTTTATTATTATCTATAAATATACCTCTAACTATTATCGTCTTCCTATTATCGTCTTCTTGTTGTCTATAAATAACGTCTTCTTGTTATCTAAAACAACAACACCATTATCGAACTAATATATTACTATATAAAAGTCATACGTCTGATCGTCAGAGGAAGTCCCCCGGCTAAAATATATCGCTATATAAAAGTCATCCCCCCATCTTGTGCCTCCATCACGTCTCCATCCCGCCTCCAGAATATATCGTCTTCCTATTATCTCAAAGTCTTCTTGTTATCTCAACTCTAAATATATCGTCTTCTTGTTGTAACACAACCACACTAATATATTACTATATAAAAAGTCATCCCACCATCTTGCGCCTCCATCGTGCCTCCAGCGCGCCTCCAGAATATATCGTCTTTCTATTATCTAAAAGTCTTCTTGTTATCTAAACAACACTAATATATTACTATATTAAAAGTCACCCCGCTCCGCCTGCGCTCCACCGGTGCTCCGCCACATTTCCCTTATATAAAAGTCATGCGCCTCCTCCTGAGAACGCCTCCTCCTGAAATCGATTGAGTATTTTGCTATATAAAAGTTATGCCCCTCCTCCTGTGCCTGCAGAATTTTTCCTATATAAAAAGTCACGTGCCTGCAGAATGATAACCGTAGATACATTATATGTCTAAATATATCGCCCTCCTATTGTCTAAATATAGCGTCTCCCTGTTGTCTAAATAAACAACACCATTATCGAACTAATATATTACTATATAAAAGTCATCGGAGTATTTTCCTATATAAAAGTCATCCCCTCCTCCTGAGCTCCGCCGGCGCTCCACCACATTTTTCCTTATATAAAAGTCATGCGCCTCCTCCTGAGAACGCCTCCTCCTGAAATCGATCGAGTATTTTGCTATATAAAAGTTATGCGCCTCCTCCTGCGCCTGCAGAATTTTTCCTATATAAAAAGTCACGCGCCTGCAGAATACTACCTAAACGGTACATCCCCTACTACTACTACATATCTTGGCAGTAATATAGACAAAGTTGGAGGGATAGACAATGATATCAAAATAAGAATACAAAACAGCAGGAGGAGCTTTCATTGCATTGGGAAACATATGGAGAACAAGAGAAATCAAGTCAAACACGAAAATAAGAATCTTCAACTTAAATGTGAAATCAGTCCTATTGTATGGCTCTGAGACATGGAGAGCAACAAAAACAACAACCAAAAAGCTACAGACTTTTGTAAACGGGGTGCTTTCGTAGAATAGAAGGACTGAAATGGTATGACAAAGTCACAAATGTGGAATTGATGACAAGAACCAGACAAATGCCAGTGGAACAAGAGTTGAGAAGAAAACGCTGGCGATGGATAGAACACACATTGAGGAAACTGTTGATAGCATTACAAGGCAGTCCTTGTTCTGGAATCCAGAGGGAAAGAGAGGCAGAGGTAGACCAAAAACACATGGAGAAGAGAACTGGATACAGAGGTGAAAATGATGAGGAAAACATAGAAAGAACTTGAGCAGATGACACAGGACAGAAAGACTTGGCATATGTTTATTGAAAGCCTATGCTCCTCGGGGAGCTAAAGGGTATTGATAATATATATATATATATATATATATATATATATATATATATATATATATATATATATATATATATATATATATATATATATATATATATATATATATATATATATATATATATATATATATAATTTGTACCTGAACACCAAGAAGACCAAAGTATTGACAACAGACAAAGTAAAGACCAAACCAGAAATTGAAATTGATAACGAAGAACTGGAAAGTGTCAATGAATTCGAATACTTAGGATCAATCATTAACAGCTCTGGCGACTGTGCAGTAGAAATTAAAAGAAGACTTGCAATTGCTTCACATAAACTAATACAGATGAAAAACCTATGGCAAGGCACAAGCAAAGAAACAAAGTTACAACTGATCAGAGCATGTATATTCCCAGTAGCAACATACGGCTGCGAGACTTGGACACTCAATAAAACAGTTGCAAAAAAGATTACATCATTCGAAATGAAATGCTACAGAAGGATGTTGAGAATACCCTGGACATAAAAAAAGACCAACAGAGAAGTACTGCACTCACTAAACATACAGGAACATTGGCTCCTAAATACCATCGCAATAAGGAAGCTGAAATTTTTCGGTCATATAAAAAGACATAATAGTCTGGAAAAAACAGTGATGGAAGGCATGGTCCCTGGAAAAAAGGGGAAGGGGTCGACCTAGACGACGGTGGACCCAGGACATCACAGAGAGTCTGAACTTGTCTTTGGCTGATGCAGGTCGACTTGCCCAGAATCGTGATGCGTTCAGAGCAGCTGTAATGGAGACAACGTTCTGGAAAGAATACGTCACATGATGATATATATATATATATATATATATATATATATATATATATATATATATATATATATATATATATATATATATATATATATATATATATATATATATATATATATATATATATAAAACCTCGTTGTGGCAGACACCATCTTTCCACATAAGAATATCCACAAGATAACATGGAATTCACCTGATGGCAGAACTAAGAACCAGATAGATCACTTCTGCATAAGCGCTAAATTTCGCTCATCAGTTCAAGACGTCAGAGCATACAGAGGTGCAGAGATCGGAAGCGATCATAACCTCTGCATAGCTAAACTTAGAATTAAACTGAAGAAGTTATACCAACCGAATAAAAATAGAAGAATAGATGTACACAGACTGCAATCAAATGATATAAAGGAGGAATATAATGTCAAAATGAACAACTATTTCGATGCTTTAGGCAAGATTGACAACGATATCACCACCAAGACAATCGATACTAAATGGGAACAACTGAGAACAGCAATGACAGAAGCAGCAGTAGCGACCACCGGATACCTTGTACATAAAAAGAAAAAATGGATGAGAGAAGATACTTGGGATAAAATACAAGAAAGGAAAACAGCAAAACTTAAACTACTAGCGGCAAGTACACATAATGCAGTTGAATCTTGCAAACTAACTTATAACTTGTTAAATAAAGAAGTGAAGACAAAAACTCGAAGAGATAAAAGACATTTCATCAATGAACTGGCCGTAGAAGCTGAAAATGCTGCAAGAACTGGTAATAGCAGGTGCCTTTATCAAATTACAAAACAACTATGTCACCAGCCTACTGCTATGGAAACACCTGTTAAAGGTAAATTAGGGAATTCAATACCAACAGAAAAAGAACAAATGAAGAGATGGGCTGAGCACTTCATGGAGGTACTAAACAGACCACCACCAACAGTAACACCTGATTTTAATAATGAAACACCCACAACCACCTTGCCAATAACTTGCGATGAATTCACGCTGGACGAGATCAAACAAGCCATTAAAAGATTTAAAAATTTTAAAGCTGCTGGAGTTGACGAAATTTCAGGGGAAATGATTAAAGCAGTTAATGACAACAACCTCTTGAGAATTTTAGATATTATAAATGAAGTATGGAGAGAAGAACAACCACAACAACAATGGAAAGACAGTATTATTGTAAAGTTACCGAAGAAAGGTGATCTATCAGACTGTAATAACTGGCGTGGTATATCTCTACTATCAGTACCTGGAAAATTATTATGTTGCATGATGTTAGAAAGACTTAAATTGCATGCTGACTTCTTCTTCTTCTTTCGTTCGCTTGAACTATATTGTCTATATCTGCAATGTTGTTTCTTGTATAAACTTCACTGTCTTTTGTAGTTATTCAAGATATTTTCGAGCTCTAATTTTTTGCTGTAGCCGTCTTTTTTACTATTGACGCCTTCAGCATTCCAGTGCATTATTTTAAATGGTCTTTTCTTTGCTTGGCCAGTAGCTCTATTCTCATGCCTCCTGGCTCCACGGGGCAATTGAGAAGGACCCCCAGTAGTAGGGGTTGGGCCCTTCCGAGGCAGAGGGCCCGGCACTGCGCCTGCATGGGTGTCCGTCACAGGGCGAGTGCCATAACGTTTTGCAGATATAGGCATACTTCCATAGCGCATGTGCGTGGCATCCTGATTGCTGTGGTGCGCCTCTTGGCTGGTTGCCTCCGTCTTCAGCACCTTGACTTGCTAGGGCAGACTGTGGTCTTGCTCGAGTGTAGGAGGGCCTGGCCAGTCTTGGTTTTTCAGCCGCTGATGGCTGTACTTGAGCCCCATCTCCACGTCAAGGAGCTGGCCTCGATGGGGGCATGCTGACGAAAAGATCAGAGAAGAACAAGCGGGTTTCAGGCCGAAACGATCATGCATTGATCAAATATTCACACTAAGAACAATTATAGAAGAATCAGTGGAAATGCAATCGCCACTTATTATCACCTTCGTCGATTTTCAAAAAGCCTTTGATAGTCTACACCGCCCATCATTGTGGAAGATACTTACAATCTATGGTTTTCCAACAAAATATGTGAATATAATCAAAGCGCTATATGACAATGCAAGATGTTGTGTTAGAACAAATAAAGGGAATACAGAATGGTTTACAGTAGAAACAGGGGTGAAACAAGGCTGTATTATGTCACCACTACTTTTTGGAATAGCTATTGATTGGGTTATGAGAAACTATACCCACAATGAACAATTAGGTATAAAATGGACAAATGGAAAATTCCTGGGGGACCTGGATTTCGCAGATGATTTAGCATTCTTAAGTTCAACACCCAGACAATCCCAAGAAGCAGTAAATAATTTGTGTCATCTCTCGGTTAAAATAGGTCTCTGTCGTGAAATATTCTAATCCACATATATAAATTAAAAGGTAAATGCAAAGCCTAACAAATAAATTTAATAAAAGGAAGAAGAATGGTAAAATAACAGTGCTGTCACAATGACAGTACTCGAAATCCCCTTTGTTTTATGCTTCGTCTGCAAATTGTAACGTTTCCACGTTACATATAAGCCACTGCATAAATACAAGCGTTTCCACAACACATTAAAACGGGTATTGCATTTCTAAGAAAAACATTGAGAGGCACACTGCGTAATGACCTAAATTAATCCTAACATTAATTATACTACGTTACCAAAACGAACGAACAGATGGACTCAAATAGAAAGAGAGGGGCGAATGAAAGCAAGGACACATGCAACACTAAACTCGCGTCGCGCGATACACAATTACTACTATCACGCGTGTAAGGCCACATGCACTAACTTTTTTTCAGACGGACAGTGATAAAAACACTAACCTTCCCAGAGTTAGGTTTTAAAAACCTGGAAAACGCTTATTAGAAAAGATGACATTAGATGGGTTTACGTTTGAAAACATTACAGTACCCAGACAGCACATCTTCGAAACAGGAGGTAGAAGAAATTGCATATTTTGAACGCAGCCACTTAGCTCTTTTAAATTTGTATATTTGGGTTCCTTAGGGCTTGCTGACAAAGAATATGTAAAACGTTACGCAAATAGTCTAGGAATTACCAAATTATAACCAAAATAAAATAGTGGGGGTGCCTGACAGCATGAAATCATTTCTGCTCATAAAATTTTTTTATAACGTGTTTGAAAAAACCTTACGTTACGGAAATAGCCTACCATGTTAACTCCAAATTGATTGGAGCGCAACAAATATAAGACTAAACACGATTGGTCGGGCTATAAATACTATCTTGTGTTGTTATGGGAAACGAATAGAAGGGGTACTTTTTTGAAAAGATGTGTGGACGTGGTTTCATTGGGTAGAGCTGCGAATATACTTGATTCAGAGCGTCTGTTCATTGCCACATCTTGTAATAAACCTACTAAGAAGCAGTACGTTGAGCACCAGTGTATATTTGTTATAAAATAAAGCCTGGGACATCGGCAGATCGGAGTTGTGCTATATTCATTGCCAGTCAACGAAACTGTTTATTATTCTATGAATTGTGGTAAGCTTGAAATATTCAATATCTTTTAATGAAAATTGAATGTAAATTGTTAATTTATGCCTGTATATATGTGTAGTTCAGTAGCGAACATGATGTAAAGCCTATAATGCTCCAGCCTGAACAGAAGGTGTCGGAGGAAAGTAAAACTGCATGGAATGGCCAAACAGTACACTGACACCTAGATTATTGATTAGACAGAAATAATGCTGGAATTGCAGAGGCGTGGTAACCATTAGGGAGGGAAATACTGGTATAAAATATTTCAGATGAAGCTGACAGTTGGCCTAACGCTCTGAACTCAATGTTTGTGATGTATTGTGCTCAGTGTAGAAAGAGAGTATAAATTAGTTATGACGTAGAAGGTACATCCTTCTTGTTTTCAGGGACAGTGGTCTTAAAGTTATTGAGCAGCACCTGGTCAGAGCTTTGCTGAAGCCAGAGGTGGACAGCATACTCCTTGGTCCATATAGCAACCAGTGGGGTGGCTCCAGAACTCATCGAGCAGAGGAGCCTTTTTCTGCAGTCATCACTCAAGATAAGAGAGTGTGGCCATGGAGCTCAACATTATGTATCCCATCTTAAAATGACAGTGTAAAATACAATTAAGAGGGGAATTTAATTGTTTTAATATCAGGAACTGAGAACATCTCCAATACTAGTTCCAATAAAGACAAACTATTGAAGTCATGATGACAAATACCAACAGAGCTTGAACAAAACAAAACCAGTATTACCTCATATTACTACTACACCACTGACACACATAGGATACTATTAAAAATACATGTCACTACAAGATTCATATTGAGAAATTCTGTACATATAACTTGTAATTAAAATTGATTGTGATTCCTGGTTCCATTTGTATTTGAATCAGGACACATATTCATTCATGACAGCACTGAATACATATTGTTATTTGAAAAGTTATCAGTGACTCCTTTAAGATATCCTTATAGAGTGTTTTATGTATGTGAGTGTCACTGTGTTGTCAAGTGTGGTGGAATAAATTAAATTGTTTAGCTGTCTGTTGTTGTTATGACTTACACTTCATCATACACATACCCTAGACATATAACGTAGTCATCACACTATTCCAGAATAATTCTGACTGAGGTATACATATGTGGCAGCAAGTAAGGTTATATATAATACACTACTCTTATTAGATATATATACCTTCACAGCTGATCTCAGTCAGTACACTAAGTCCCCTATAAATATTTATAACATCCCACTTTACCACATATATTGGGGTCTCGCTCTTGGGATTTTGAATCTTTACCTATTACAAATATTGGGGGTAATTCACTTCAGGGAATAATAAGAATTAAAAAGGTATCCTTGGGTGGAATTAAATAAGGTTGAGCTCTCGGTGCCTGTGTTGTCCATTAGATATATATTTAGAGATTGAATTGTTAGTTAGACATTGTATAAACTTACCTGATAGACAATGGCGGACCTAGCCAAATTTCGATCTGCTGCTGTTCAGACTGCAAAAGAGTTAGGATTAGATGGGCAAGTTATGGTTGCCTATGTCACTACTGAATGTGACAAATTTATTGAACGCGAAGAAAGAAGGTTTGAAGCCGAAAGAAAGTTAGAGGCTGAAAGGGAAATTAAGAAGTTACAATTTGAGGCTGAGGCTGAGGCTAAGAGGTTGCAGATTGAGGCTGAGGCTAAGAGGTTGCAGATTGAGGCTGGCAAAGAGGCAAAAGCATTGGAAGCCGAGGAAAGAAGACAGGCTGCAGAAAGGGAAGAGAAGAAATTAGCTGCAGAAAGGGAAGAGAAGAAATTAGCTGCAGAAAGGGAAGACAAAAGATTAGCTGCAGAAAGGGAAGCAGAAGATAAGAGATTACAAAGGGAACATGAGTTACGACTAAGGGAGTTTGAGTTTCAAGGCCATGCTCCTGAAAATGGTGCCAGTCCCTTTGCCTCTGATGCCACCGCTAGCCAGGGAGCCTCAACCTCAGCTATGAATTTTCATTTAGATCATTTTGTTGAGAAAGACGATGATATAGAGAGCTATCTAAATAGGTATGAACTATTAGCTACCACATATGGGTTAGAGAGAGAAAGGTGGAGCTTAAAGTTATCTCAGGGACTTCGTGGGGCAGCTTATGAAGTTTTTGCAAAAATGAGCAGAGGTGATCAGGAAAATTATGACATGCTAAAGCAGGCTCTTTTGTTAAGATATGAAAAGAATGCAGAATTTTATAGGAAAAAATTTAGGAATGCTAAACTACTGTCAGGTGAAACCTATCACCAGTTCTCTGCACGAATAGAGACATACTTGGAGAAATGGACTTCTCTGGGGAAAACCCAAGATCTTAAGGAAATGGTCCTTATAGAGCAATTAAGAGAGTCCATGGCTCCAGACCTGAGAAAGTTTCTCATGGAACAAGGGGCAGAGAGGCTGGGTGAGTTGCTAAATGTTGCTGAAAGGTATCAAGCAGCTCAAGCAGAGGTAACAGGTAATAAAAAGAAACAAGTGGATAACTTTAGGGCACCACAGAACTTTAATAAATTTGATCCTAAGGATCAAAACAAAGGTAAGCACCAATTTGATAGGCCACGGTATGAAAATAAAAATAAATTCCCACAATTCGATGAAAGGAAATATGATGAAAGAAAATCTTTCAACCAAGGAAAAAGGTGGTGTAAGAATTGTCAGATGGACAATCATGACACTGACCGTTGCAGAAGGAAACCTGTGTATATGGCAACCCTTCAGGTCAGGTCGACCTCAAGACAGGAGGAGGATATTATGTTGGATACCACTCCAGAAGAGATGAGGAAGGCACAGGCTGGGGATAAAACACTCAAGCCTTGTTTCAGAAAATTGTCAACTTGTCATACAACTCCAGGCAAGGGAGATTTTTACATGAAAAACAAGTTGATGTATAGGAAGACTGGAGCTAGATCCAAAGGTCAGGGACAGCTGGTACTTCCTAAAAGATATAGGGCAGACTTAATAAGGAGCCTACATGTGAAACCAGATGGGGACCATGAGAAGATAGGTACCATCATTCAAAAGGTGGCTCACAATTATTATTGGCCCAAAGCAAGATGGGACATTGAGAATTTTGTAGAAAGGTGTAGCATAGCACATGAGGGAACACCCACAAGTGGGAACATTGATCAGGACCTGGACACGCCACGGGGCACAATTAGGCCTGATAATAAAAAGAAAAATAGATTTGATAAAGTGGACCAAATGGAATGGGAAGCCCCTTTTCACGGACAAGCTTCACTTAACTGTTTTACAATGGCCACTATGCGGAGAGTGCAAAAAGATGTCTTACCCCAGGATAAGCCGACAATCCCTCAATCGGACTTAAACAAACTGGAGGAAGAGGATGTAGAGAGGAAATCTCTCATCAAGAATTTTAAGTGGGGAGAAAGCCCCAAACGAAAAATTGGTAGCGGTCGTTTTGTGCATGATAATTCTGGGAGGAAAAATCATCACTATAGAGCTTCGAGTGGAAGAGACCATACCGGTGCATGGACAAATAGGTCCACAAAATTAAAGGTCCATATGTAGCTTTGTTAAGAACGTGGACTGATGAAAAGGCAGAGGAAAACATTACATCTTCATACCAATATGTGAATGAGCTGACCACTCGTTTAAAAACTGGCTGGAAACTTGCCAATGAAAATTTGAAACAAGCCAGGAAGAAACATGCTGCCTATTATAACAGGAAGGCGAAAGACAGAGATTTGGCTGTGGGAGAGAAGGTGTTGCTTCTTCTCCCCGGGAGTCAGAATAAGTTACAGATTGGATGGCAGGGTCCATATACAGTTTTAGAGAAGGTGTCTAGAACAAATTATAAGATAGATAAGAAGGGGAAAGAAAAAATCTATCATGTGAATCTCCTGAAGAAATATTTGGAAAGAGAACATCAGGAAGAGACACACTTGTTGACCTTGTCCATCGCCATGGAGATGAAAAAGGAACCACTTTCATCATTTGAATATCCATTACACCCCTGTGAGACAGCAGCACAGGTGAAAATCAGTACACATTTAACGAAAACTCAGAAAGAGAGAGTGCAACAGGTTCTAAATAATCATGCAGAGGTGTTAACAGACCGACCAGGGCATACAAACCTATTGGAATATGATATGAAACTGATAGACCCCACACCTGTCTGTATGAAACCATATTCGATTCCGTTTGCTAAGGAGAAAGCTTTGAAGGAAGAGATAGACTATCTGTTGAAGCAAGGAATTATTTCGCACAGTGAATCTTCGTATAGTTCCGGTGTTGTACTCTTAAGGAAGCCCTCTGGAGAACATAGACTCTGTATAGATTACAGGAGACTGAATGCTATTACAGAAGGACAGGTGGATCCATTGCCGGATACAAATCAGCTGTTTGCCAGACTAAATAAAGCTAAATATTTCTCAAAAGTGGATCTGAGTAAAGGATACTATCAGATTCCAGTAAAGCCTGAGGTTAGACCATACCTAGCTTTTAGTACATCAGAAGGACACTATGAGTTTAATAGATTGCCATTTGGATTGAAGAATGCGCCTAGTGTCTTCACTAGAATGATGAGAAAATTGTTGGATGTAAACATTTCGGAGGAACGTAACGAATCCCTGAGTTGCCTCTTTGATTGAGGATATTCCGAATGTTTCATACAGGATAATAAGAAGATTATGGGATCCACTACGAAAACTCTGCTATCACCAGGTATATGTTATCTCCTCATAACGTACATTTTGAGAGAAATATAATGTTCTCTGGACATGTCATTGCGCAGACTCAGAGAAGAGAAATGGTGAATACGGGTTGCGAAGCAGCATTAAGACAAGCACTCACACTTGCGGCTGTTCAGTAACATAACCGAAATATATTATTGGTTGTAGAAGTCTGAGGCAGATTTCATGAGTAGTGCCTACTCTGAATGGACCCAACTACATAAAACCATGATAGCACCACAGCAGAGTAAAGTCAAGTTGACTTACATTTATCTATGTGTATATAGAATAAAGGACTGACATGGGATGTCTGTTTTAAGAGGGGAGGTGTCGTGAAATATTCTAATCCACATATATAAATTAAAAGGTAAATGCAAAGCCTAACAAATAAATTTAATAAAAGGAAGAAGAATGGTAAAATAACAGTGCTGTCACAATGACAGTACTCGAAATCCCCTTTGTTTTATGCTTCGTCTGCAAATTGTAACGTTTCCACGTTACATATAAGCCACTGCATAAATACAAGCGTTTCCACAACACATTAAAACGGGTATTGCATTTCTAAGAAAAACATTGAGAGGCACACTGCGTAATGACCTAAATTAATCCTAACATTAATTATACTACGTTACCAAAACGAACGAACAGATGGACTCAAATAGAAAGAGAGAGGGGCGAATGAAAGCAAGGACACATGCAACACTAAACTCGCGTCGCGCGATACACAATTACTACTATCACGCGTGTAAGGCCACATGCACTAACTTTTTTTCAGACGGACAGTGATAAAAACACTAACCTTCCCAGAGTTAGGTTTTAAAAACCTGGAAAACGCTTATTAGAAAAGATGACATTAGATGGGTTTACGTTTGAAAACATTACAGTACCCAGACAGCACATCTTCGAAACAGGAGGTAGAAGAAATATATTTTGAACGCAGCCACTTAGCTCTTTTAAATTTGTATATTTGGGTTCCTTAGGGCTTGCTGACAAAGAATATGTAAAACGTTACGCAAATAGTCTAGGAATTACCAAATTATAACCAAAATAAAATAGTGGGGGTGCCTGACAGCATGAAATCATTTCTGCTCATAAAATTTTTTTATAACGTGTTTGAAAAAACCTTACGTTACGGAAATAGCCTACCATGTTAACTCCAAATTGATTGGAGCGCAACAAATATAAGACTAAACACGATTGGTCGGGCTATAAATACTATCTTGTGTTGTTATGGGAAACGAATAGAAGGGGTACTTTTTTGAAAAGATGTGTGGACGTGGTTTCATTGGGTAGAGCTGCGAATATACTTGATTCAGAGCGTCTGTTCATTGCCACATCTTGTAATAAACCTACTAAGAAGCAGTACGTTGAGCACCAGTGTATATTTGTTATAAAATAAAGCCTGGGACATCGGCAGATCGGAGTTGTGCTATATTCATTGCCAGTCAACGAAACTGTTTATTATTCTATGAATTGTGGTAAGCTTGAAATATTCAATATCTTTTAATGAAAATTGAATGTAAATTGTTAATTTATGCCTGTATATATGTGTAGTTCAGTAGCGAACATGATGTAAAGCCTATAATGCTCCAGCCTGAACAGAAGGTGTCGGAGGAAAGTAAAACTGCATGGAATGGCCAAACAGTACACTGACACCTAGATTATTGATTAGACAGAAATAATGCTGGAATTGCAGAGGCGTGGTAACCATTAGGGAGGGAAATACTGGTATAAAATATTTCAGATGAAGCTGACAGTTGGCCTAACGCTCTGAACTCAATGTTTGTGATGTATTGTGCTCAGTGTAGAAAGAGAGTATAAATTAGTTATGACGTAGAAGGTACATCCTTCTTGTTTTCAGGGACAGTGGTCTTAAAGTTATTGAGCAGCACCTGGTCAGAGCTTTGCTGAATCCAGAGTCGGACAGCATACTCCTTGGTCCATTTAGCTATCAGTGAGGTGTCTCCAGAGCCCAGGGGAGAAATCGAGCAGAGGAGTCTTTTTCTGCAGTCATCACTCAAGATAAGAGAGTGTGGCCATGGAGCTCAACATTATGTATCCCATCTTAAAATGACAGTGTAAAATACAATTAAGAGGGGAATTTAATTGTTTTAATATCAGGAACTGAGAACATCTCCAATACTAGTTCCAATAAAGACAAACTATTGAAGTCATGATGACAAATACCAACAGAGCTTGAACAAAACAAAACCAGTATTACCTCATATTACTACTACACCACTGACACACATAGGATACTATTAAAAATACATGTCACTACAAGATTCATATTGAGAAATTCTGTACATATAACTTGTAATTAAAATTGATTGTGATTCCTGGTTCCATTTGTATTTGAATCAGGACACATATTCATTCATGACAGCACTGAATACATATTGTTATTTGAAAAGTTATCAGTGACTCCTTTAAGATATCCTTATAGAGTGTTTTATGTATGTGAGTGTCACTGTGTTGTCAAGTGTGGTGGAATAAATTAAATTGTTTAGCTGTCTGTTGTTGTTATGACTTACACTTCATCATACACATACCCTAGACATATAACGTAGTCATCACACTATTCCAGAATAATTCTGACTGAGGTATACATATGTGGCAGCAAGTAAGGTTATATATAATACACTACTCTTATTAGATATATATACCTTCACAGCTGATCTCAGTCAGTACACTAAGTCCCCTATAAATATTTATAACATCCCACTTTACCACATATATTGGGGTCTCGCTCTTGGGATTTTGAATCTTTACCTATTACAAATATTGGGGGTAATTCACTTCAGGGAATAATAAGAATTAAAAAGGTATCCTTGGGTGGAATTAAATAAGGTTGAGCTCTCGGTGCCTGTGTTGTCCATTAGATATATATTTAGAGATTGAATTGTTAGTTAGACATTGTATAAACTTACCTGATAGACAATGGCGGACCTAGCCAAATTTCGATCTGCTGCTGTTCAGACTGCAAAAGAGTTAGGATTAGATGGGCAAGTTATGGTTGCCTATGTCACTACTGAATGTGACAAATTTATTGAACGCGAAGAAAGAAGGTTTGAAGCCGAAAGAAAGTTAGAGGCTGAAAGGGAAATTAAGAAGTTACAATTTGAGGCTGAGGCTGAGGCTAAGAGGTTGCAGATTGAGGCTGAGGCTAAGAGGTTGCAGATTGAGGCTGACAAAGAGGCAAAAGCATTGGAAGCCGAGGAAAGAAGACAGGCTGCAGAAAGGGAAGAGAAGAAATTAGCTGCAGAAAGGGAAGAGAAGAAATTAGCTGCAGAAAGGGAAGACAAAAGATTAGGTGCCAGTCCCTTTGCCTCTGATGCCACTGCTAGCCAAGGAGCCTCAACCTCAGCTATGAATTTTCATTTAGATCATTTTGTTGAGAAAGACGATGATATAGAGAGCTATCTAAATAGGTATGAACTATTAGCTACCACATATGGGTTAGAGAGAGAAAGGTGGAGCTTAAAGTTATCTCAGGGACTTCGTGGGGCAGCTTATGAAGTTTTTGCAAAAATGAGCAGAAGAGATCAGGAAAATTATGACATGCTAAAGCAGGCTCTTTTGTTAAGATATGAAAAGAATGCAGAATTTTATAGGAAAAAATTTAGGAATGCTAAACTACTGTCAGGTGAAACCTATCACCAGTTCTCTGCACGGATAGAGACATACTTGGAGAAATGGACTTCTCTGGGGAAAACCCAAGATCTTAAGGAAATGGTCCTTATAGAGCAATTAAGAGAGTCCATGGCTCCAGACCTGAGAAAGTTTCTCATGGAACAAGGTGCAGAGAGGGCTGGGTGAGTTTGCTAAATGTTGCTGAAAGGTATCAAGCAGCTCAAGCAGAGGTAACAGGTAATAAAAAGAAACAAGTGGATAACTTTAGGGCACCACAGAACTTTAATAAATTTGATCCTAGGGATCAAAACAAAGGTAAGCACCAGTTTGATAGGCCACGGTATGAAAATAAAAATAAATTCCCACAATACGATGAAAGGAAATATGATGAAAGAAAATCTTTCAACCAAGGAAAAAGGTGGTGTAAAAATTGTCAGATGGACAATCATGACACTGACCGTTGCAGAAGGAAACCTGTGTATATGGCCACCCTTCAGGTCAGGTCGACCTCAAGACAGGAGGAGGATATTATGTTGGATACCACTCCAGAAGAGATGAGGAAGGCACAGGCTGGGGATAAAACACTCAAGCCTTGTTTCAGAAAATTGTCAACTTGTCATACAACTCCAGGCAAGGGAGATTTTTACATGAAAAACAAGTTGATGTATAGGAAGACTGGAGCTAGATCCAAAGGTCAGGGACAGCTGGTACTTCCTAAAAGATATAGGGCAGACTTAATAAGGAGCCTACATGTGAAACCAGATGGGGACCATGAGAAGATAGGTACCATCATTCAAAAGGTGNCTCACAATTATTATTGGCCCAAAGCAAGATGGGACATTGAGAATTTTGTAGAAAGGTGTAGCATAGCACATGAGGGAACACCCACAAGTGGGAACATTGATCAGGACCTGGACACGCCACGGGGCAAAATTAGGCCTGATAATAAAAAGAAAAATAGATTTGATAAAGTGGACCAAATGGAATGGGAAGCCCCCTTTCACGGACAAAGCATCACTTAACTGTTTTTACAATGGCC
>JAMPIV010023145.1:0-45632 GCA_024509875.1 Oreohelix idahoensis | reverse complement strand
GTGGGGTCCCCCCCCCCCCCCCCCCCCTCCCCCCCCCCCCCCCCCCCCCCCCCCCCCCCCCCCCCCAAACAACGTACATCAAAACCGTAAACATTCTATTGGAAAAGAATAAAATTAAGTTTTATGAGAATGTTTAGATTCGTATTTGTAATTTTTATAAACAAAGTATTCGTGTATAATTTTACTATTATCATTTTTCGCCGTAAAGCATGTTTTAACACCTCGTAAGATTTTTTCTAATTCTTTTATACAAAACCCATTTGACTGAACGGCCATAACGGGTGTGAAGGATGTGGGCTGGATACTGACCAGGTGTGCCTCCTATCTGTCAAACCACTGCCATTGTCAATTGAAAATCCTTTTATTATCATCATATACGGGATTTTTAGTATTTCGGGTTTCATCGATTGATACAAGTAATGGAGCATTTATTTTTTTTATGTCAATTTGAAATTTTAATTTGCTGGTAGTCGGCGCACTTCTTTTAAGGTCTGTATCTAGAACGTTATTTCGTACGGTTTTGTAACGTGAGCATTTTAATCCCAACACGATAAACGTTTCGAAACAAAATTAAACTGTAATATATAAACGATAACAAAAGATGTCATTGAACAAACTCAAGCCATTTTTCCTTATTTAGCAGGTAGAGATAGAGAAGCGATTTGAAGATATGTGATAGACTGGGTAGTACAGGATAGTCCGCGAACACAAATTATCACTAATATCCGCATGTTTGGCCATGTACTGATTTAATTGTCAGAAGTGGTTTGCTACCACGAAGATGGAACGGGAAACCAGCCAGGTCTAGGGGATCTAGACCTCCTGGAAGACCCTGATTTCCGCTGGGAAGAAAACATTAGGACAATCTATAAAGGAAAGTAACTTTATTAATCGAAAGTACTTAGGATTAGAACCAGGGCCAGGAGGTAAACAGCATGGATTAAGATTTAGTACGAGCAGCGCTCTCTCTGGCACACATCTACACTTCAGGGTTAGAAGAGGAACAGACTACGTAAGTAACGTTTTAAATGACCGCCAACGTAATGTTGACCCAGTTAAGTATACGCTAAACTATGGGAGAATTTTAAAACAGTGCAACATGTAATGGTAGACGAATAGTTTTACCTATCAGTGATTCTGTGTAAAGTAGTTTCAACATTAATTCATGTTGCAATGTGTATGTTAAAAATTTAGCAATGAATATTGCAGACTATTGAACAGGAAAGTTTATTTACTCTCGAGAGTGATAGTTCAGAATAAAAGATAGTTGTTAGATTAATCCAGCAGATTTTTCAACATAGTAATTAATTAAGGCCATATTGGCTGTGTTAAGATTAGTCCTGAATGGACCAGGCCATTGGGATTCATTACTCTTCCCTTGTTCCTATGTGCTCCTTTATGGAGCAATGAGCCACCACTGCTGCAACAATCCCTAGCAGCAGAAATCCTGCACCAAGCAATCACATGCTCTTTTAGGCGTGATTAAAGGTCTGGGGTAAAGTTTGTTTTAACATAATATGTTGTAATCATCCCCTCATAGTAAATGTTGCCCCTTCCAATTTCAATAAATGACAGACTATAGGGAATGCGTACCAGAGGTGATAGTCATTAGCTACATTTTTCTATGCGCCCAAGAGGTGATATCATCAGCTGCTTTTTCTGCTGTTCCTTTCGGCGAGTTTCTTTTCCCTCTGTTGCCTGTTTTGGGAGCAGATTGCATTGTCACCACAAGTCTGAGGGCTGCGCCGTAGGGAGCATCGAGCTCACTTGGTGCGAAAAGTCAGCTTCATCATACAAGATTGCTGAGATTTCATTGCCAGTTGCCTTCATTGTCTCCTCTTGTACACAACAATGGTTCGTCTGCTGCTCTCGCTCTGGCTGTTGCTTATTGCACATCTGAGTCAGTGGTCCGTAGAAAGATTATTCATTAAGGGATTTGAACCATCCTCCATGCGATGTATACATGGCGCAAGCCACTACGTAGTCTGCACCTGTCTATAGCTAGTAATATATATATGCTTTTGAAGGCCAGCACGCTGGACAGCCACCTCAAACATTTGTTCACTTGATATCTCTCTCTTTCCACGAAATAATACCAAAGAATGGTTGCGTAGACCACCGTTGATGGAAGATAATGAGTCTTTCTTTCCCTTGCTCTACGCAAGAGGTTGGTCCATATCTCATCCTCTAGCTGCCATATAGAAAAGTGCGGGGGACACTGGCCACTTATATACCGCAGTTTTGGTCTCACCTATGACCGTCAGCCCCATGCACAACTTAATTTTAGGTGGGCTTGCACGGTCATGCCTCCAGTGTACAAGTAAGCCATATTCCTTTTTTATTTTTGTTAGGTCCTAAGAACCATTGTGGAAGATATGTGTTAATAGCATTCGTAGTGGAATTTTCATTCTGATTTTCTACGGAGGTAATCATAAATTTGGTTTACGCGATTAAGCAGTTTGTTAAAGCTTTTTACCATCATAAATCACTTTAGATTTTCTAGCTGTTTGAACTAGTGAAATAAATAACTAGCGTAGCTTTTTTTTACCAGTTGTGTTCAGTTTTTATATGTTATATTTTTAACACACCCCATTTCCTCACACACAGGAAGTGACCGGTTCTAGTTGGAATGATAATATATGATAATCGCGACTGATAGTGGCAGATTAGAATTTCACGTCATATTTCATTTTGTGTACTTATAGTTAAGTAAACTATTAGTTTTAATACCATATACTATGGCACGCAAACAGGACGCCGACGAAATTTAATAGCTAGCTAGTAACGACGGGCGATATTATATGTAAGTGAGTGTAATGGACAATTAAATTGGATAATTGACCATTGTAACTCTGATCGTTAACGCGCGGCGCAAGGGGCGGGGAGAGATTGGCATCACCTTCATCCGATCTAGAAAACCGCCAGGCGGCGTGCGAAAAGCTGGACCGTTTAGGTGTTAAAAGAAAAGTTCACCGTGTTGCCTTTTACAAATTTAATCAAGGACTATGACGGAGTGGATAAGAGATCGTCCTTGTCCCCGTCCGTGTGCTTAATATGTAGACTATTTACGAATAGGTAGCATTTTTCCATAATGTTTCTATTATTATTCCTAGTCAGAACGCCGATCAGAAGAGTGTCCCAGCGGTCTTTTTCTTCATATTTACTGATAGGAGTTAATGGTTGTCTTTTATCTTGGCTTGTATGATCACACAAAATTTCCATTTGTGACCCAACGATAAAAACAAGAAACAATTTTAACTTGTAAAGTTAATTAGTTTTAACTCAAAACCCGGAACATATTTTATTTTCAATTTGATCAGCCCCACTGGGGTTGTGCAGACTCTAATAACAGTTACTCCCGACTTTTGACAGTCACATCCCAAGCGGATTTTCATCCAGATAGGAGTTTACGGATGTTGTAAGAGTCGGCACTTATCTCCATACACATAGAGCCAGCAGATGAGGATTATCACCTTTTATCAATTGTAACAGTTTTAGCCAACACAAGATCTTGTTTCCAATACTGGAAGTATTTTCCGCTGTTTTACATGGAGAACACCAAGATATCTCGGTTTTCTACACTAACTATTCGAAGTGACATTTGTTTCATCCAGGAATAAACCACCAAAATTCGGCGTCCACTACTCCTAAACCTTATTTGCTAGGGGATGGACTGGGGCCAATTTGGAAGATACAAACTGTAACTGGCAATTTTATATTCAGGATAATTGTATTTCATAAGGGATATCACCAAAGAGTAGATAAGGAGTGATTGAGTGGCCCACGTATGAACAAAGAGAGTGAATATTTTTCTTTATTACATGAATTGTAACCAACCTGGATTTTGCTTAAATAAATTGTTTACTTTACTAGTAGGGAACTTTGTTTTCTTTACTGTCTATTTCTGTAAACATAGTGCTAACCTTTTGACCTTTGGGTTATTAAATTTCCTTGGGTTCTTTTGCTCAAGAAGGGGAGGACACATTGTATTCTGCTATTTCATATGTATGTTAATCTGATTTATTTGATCCCCCCTTTTTTTTTTTTCGTTTAGATGTTTGATGTTGTCAGTTTAATGATAATAAACAACAAAGAAAGAAAAAACTAAGCTTTATGTGTTGGCGATACCCATACCCAATTAACCGTAGATTTTCACGTTCGTGTGTCTTGTTGTCACATAGCTGTGTGTGTGTATAGTTAAACTTATATTTATGTGTATGAGGAGGGACAAGGTTGTCCCTACTCCCAGTACTAAATTACCCTAGTCAAGCGCCACTCCTCATAGATAGGCCTGGCTGACACTCTCCCAGAAAAAAACTTATTCTCGTATCCAGAGACATATCTTCTCCTTAAACTATTCACCCGTAAAATCTATTTCTCACACCTTTTTCTCACGTACTTATCACCATCCACTCTACTCAGACGGGACCTAAAATAACTCTCAAACCTTCGGTACGACAATCCCTGTTACTTTTCTTTCTTCATATTTAAATTTGTATTGTTTTAAGTATTTCTTTTTCTTGATTCTCTCTTCCAAACCTCTACACCTCACGGTAGAAGGGGAACGACTAAGTAAGTAAGATTCTGGACAGAACGTAGAATCTCATCATAATTTTTCCACTACATATTTTTCTGTATTCACTTCAGCTTGTTTTATGAAATATTTGTCTATTTTTAAACAAAAATATTTTAGTTACAGTCTTTTTTAATCCCTATCGTCATTTGTTGTTGTTCTTTTTTTTTTTTTTTTTTTTTTTTGTTGCTTTCACCCTACAGTCCATGCTGATATTATTTTCATTCTGAGTTTTGCATTTTAGAGTATACTTCCGTTAGGCTGAAAGTGAAACGAATAAATCCGTTACTGACGTATATTCTAATCTCTCCTCTCAAAAATGCATTCACCGTGAATAATAAGTCATTGTTACCTGTGGTAGTTGAAATTGGAACGCTATGTTGCTTGCGTGTGCTTTAGTCGTTTGATTAACCTGGAAAAGAAATAACAACATCTTGTATTCCCTTCTGTTTAAGTGAGATGTTTGTGAACTGTCTGTTACTCAATTGAGCGGCCTTGCAGTAAAGTAATACAATATCTAACATGCGTGTGGCATGGATGGCAATCCTTCGGCAGTTCAAACGAGTTCAACAGTTTTATTATGTCATATCATACATCTGTCTGACTGTCTGTAGATGTGACTGGCGGTCCGTCTGACTGTCTATCGGATGGTCTGTCTGTCTGTTCAACTGTCTTTCTGCCCATCTGACTGTCTGTATATCTCACCGCCTTTATGTCTGACTGACTATCTGACTGTCTGTGTGACTGACTGCCTTTTTGTCTGACTGTCTATTTGACTCTCTATCAGACTGTCTAAATGACTGTCTTTCTGACTGTCTATCTGACTCTGTATGTCTGACTGTCTGTCACGGGATTTCCTACCCTTGCTCTGCAGTGATGGTCCAACAGTGGCCAAACAACAGAGTATCAAGTGAGGGTCTTTAAAGATATCTACCTTTAGCTCAAGATCACTTCAATTCTAGGAAGCGTCATAGGAAATTTAAGAAATCAAGTACTACGGCTTATAGGATCCAGGCCGTGTTGTGACGGCATTGCCTCCCCTGCTTTGCAGTAGTGGTCCAACAGTGGCTAAAACTCAAGAGAATCTAATATGGGCTTCAAAGGTGTCTACCTTCGCACAAGATTATTCTTGGCAGATTTGTAAATAGAAGGGTAATGACACATTTATCTAAAGGGATATTCAGATAAGCTTTGGCTGAGCACGTTAATTCTAGAATCTGCCGATAACTATTGTGAAGAATTAAGCAATGGTTAATGTTAGCTCGTAAAGCCCCCACCTCTGATTTACTCAGTGGAATTCTTATTATTCTGGTATAGCTCTGTTTAGAGTGTGTGTAGTAAATTGACTGAGACAAACATGCAGTACATTTAAATTGATTAAATCGAAGTTAAATTTGTAAATTTAAAAATAACAAAATGTATTAATCACTTTAATAGTTTTAGCAGCTGAAAATAATTTGAATAGTTATGGATCAAGAAAAAGTTATCCTCACGTCGCGATGGGATGTACATTTTTACAAGAAGTTCAAGTGGCAGCATGTATATTGAACTTAGCTGCCAATGACGGTTCTGCTCCTTCTGATGGTTTGGTTCTTTTTACACTGCTCACGCTCGTCGCTGGTCAAAGTTGTTGGGTGTAGCAAGTTTCCCAGAATTGTCATGGAGAGTCTACGAAAGTTGGTCCCTCGTCTTAAAGCGTAGGCCACTTGTCCCTTCTTGTTCCAGAGATAGTACTTTCTTCTGGTACCACCAATAACTATGATAAAGAATAGAAACGAAACGCTCTCCTGAGTATTGCGTTTTCCGACGCATAGTTAAGTGTCCTCTTTCTTATTCCACCATCCCCTTTACTCAGAATTTACCCTCGATGAGAATTAAATTTAATCCCTCGGGATAAAACTTTCTTTACATTTAAATTGAATAGCTTTAGCTTTACATTACATTTAAATGAAAAGGTTAATAGTACAGATAGAATATGTTTACATTTACTTTTCCACTGATTGAAAAATTTTCACAATATAAATTGAAAATATTTTCATTTATTTTTACACTGATTTGAAACCTTTGAAACTTCCATTAGTTTTAAAAGGGGATATGTTTACACTGCTTTGAAACTGTAAGTATTATCGCACGACAATGCGAAATTAACACCATTAGGGATCAGAGAGCCATTGAATATATATAAACAGTGGTTCCTTAAACTCACTGGTCAGTTGTCGCTCAGAATTTCGGATAATCTAAACACGTTATTCTAGAACCATCGTTGGGAGTGTGTTAATAGCATTTCGTGGGGATTGTTTCATTTCTGATTTGTGGTAATAGAAATTAGCATTTACGTGATTTAATGTATTAAGTTTACCATTATAATTCACTGTGATTTTCTAGCGTTAAAACTAGTGAAATAAATAACTATTTTTCTTTGCCAGAGGTGCAGTTAGAATGATAACTGTATCACCCGCTTCACACCGGAAGATACGGTTTAGTTGACTGAGAAAGTGTTAAGCGCGACTATAGTGACCGAATAGGATTCACGTTTATTTCATTTTGTGTTTTATAGTAAGTGACTATTGTTTATACCTTATGACTAAACTAACGGCGCCGACAATAAAATAACTATTAAAGACAGACAATATTTGTAAGTGTGCGTAGGGGTAATTAAACAATATTTGACAGTGTGAGCTGATCGTTAGCGCGCAGAAGGGGCGGGAAGGTGCATACCTTGGTCCGAATCTTAAAGCGCAGCGCGGGAGAAAAAAAACTGACCGTATAGTTGTAAATAAAGTCACCGTGTGCTTTTTAACTTTAAGCAGGACTGCTGGAAAGGGAAAGAGATCGTCTTGTCCCCGTCCGTGTACATATAGAATAGTTGCATTTCTTTTTCATAATGTCTTGTGTATTTCTCGCAGACAGGTTTTCTTCTTTATTATAGTATCCAGTACTGATGTGATTTATGTTGTCTTCTTCGTGGCTTACGAGTCCACAAGTTCATGTTGCGAACAGGAGTGGCTAAAAGACAAATAAAAAATTTAACTATTAAGTTTAACTGGACTATCAATTCCCAGAAATTTTTTTTTCCAATTTTATAAGCCCACGTGAGTGGTATATAATAAATACTATCAATATCTGAACTTTTGACAGACGCAGCACCGGATTTCTTCAGAAAGTTGCGCTGTTTTCAAAATCGGCACTCACCACACAGACAGCCGATAGGATTTACCAGTCAATCAATTATCATCAGCCAGTAACAATAATTAACAGTTTTAGCACCCAGATGTTTCTTTAGTACGGTGAACACCAGATCTCGGTTCTACATTAACTATTCAAGGTGACATTTATATATCCAGGAATTCACTACCAACTTGGCGTCCGCCCTCCTAAAAATCTCATTTGCTATAGAGGGTGGACTGGGGCCGACTTGGATAATACCCCTGACACTTTATATATATGCAGGAACCATTGCAAGTTCCAAAAGGATATCACCAGAATAGGGTAAGCGTGATTGATGTCTCCACGTATGACAGAGAGAGAGAGAGTAAAATATTTTCTTTGTTACAGGAATCATTGTACCATCTGCTTACTGTTTAACTATTGTTTTATTTTACTGGATAGCATTTAGTAGGAACTTTGCTTCTTTTCTTTTACTGTCTATACTGTAACCTAGTGCTAACCTTTTTATGACCTTTGGAGTTACTAACTTGTTGGGTTCTTACCTTCTCAATGAGGGGAGGGCACATGTATTCTGTTAATTCTCTATATATATATATATGTAATTCTGATTTTATTTGATCTTTCTTTTAGATATTAGATGTAATGTTTAATGATAATAAACAATAAACGAACTAAACTTTGTGTGTTGGTCAGACCCATACCCAATTAACCGTAGTTTTTCACGTTTGTGTGTCTTGTTGTCACATAGCTGTGTGTGTGTATATAGTGTAACTTATATTTCTCAATATAGGGAGGTGCAAGATTGTCTTATACTAAATTATAGTCGTATAGATAGGCTGGACTAGAGAAACTATTCAGTCCAGAGACAGATCTTCTCCTTAACTATTTACTCGTGAAAATTTATTTCTTACACCTTAACTTCTTACGTATCATCACCATCCCCTATACTCAGGTTGGACCATACATAAATTTAACACCTACCTAAACGCGACAGACACCAAAATGCATTCCCGTAAAATCTCTTGTGCTAACGTGTCGGCAAACAGCTACCCAACAAGCCTGAATTTACCAGATAAATCTGGGCTGGTTTACATAGTTTTATCTATTCGGCACCTCAAAATTTCACAGCAAGTGAGGAAATAAAAACATACATAAATAAAAAAAAGGTAATTAACAGGCACTCGTTACACATGAAGGAGGACACCAGGCAATATAAAAGAAATATAAGTGATAAGCTTAACGGGCATCAAACCGAGGACCATCCAAATGGCGCCATCGCCTTGCCCTGCCAGTAAATCGTGGTGTGCAAAATAGACTGTTCGTCCTTTCACGATTTAATTTCACAGCAAGGCGATGGCGCCGTTTGGATGTTCCTCATTTTGATTTCTTGTAAGACTACCACTTATTTCACTATTTCTTTTTTGTTTTTCTTTTGTCCTCCTTTTTGTTCAAGAAGTAACTGTTAATTACCTTTTTTTTTTTCTTTACTTTTGACAAGACTCAGGTTTCTGTCATTATTTAAATTAAGACTTGCTATACTTCTCGATTCCTCGTAAAGCCGATTTAATCTAGAATTAGATATTAAGCAAATTTCTCTCAGAACATAGGCATAATAATAACTGATCGAGTTCTACACCAATCAATGACACGTGTAAACTTTATTTGAACTGCGATGCTCTAAATTATGCAGTGACTGTAGTGAATTTCTAAATACAATATATAAATTAGAATATAACAGTATAGGGCTTAAAGGCAAAAATAGGATATTACTAAACAATTTCTGCTAGAACGGTTGTTGTCGCCTACGCCTTCAGATTATTATTTGCTAACGAATAGCCGAACAAAACGGTACCCAATTTTTCAAATTCATCCTTGACATAAACACCCACTTTTCCTAGTTCTAAGAAATATTTGCCTAAAATGCATTGTGGAACGAGGAGGGGCAAGGATAGATGGTAAATGCTAATTCGTTTCGCATTGATTTCAAACTAAAAGCCAACTACAGCACAGGGGCAAGCCTTGCCTTAGGGGTTTCCCTAATACGATGAAAAAGTTAGAAATGTATACACTACGGTCATGGAAACACGTTTAGCTCTTATTGTGAATGACCTAAGCTCTAGTATTTAGCTTGAAATTACATGGAAAAAGAGTGAACGAGAGGTAGTTTAAAAATAAACATAGAAAAAAAGATAGAATTTTGAACCAAACCGCATAGCCCCTTAAAAATCGTATATTCGTGTACCTGAAGACTTGCTGACCAAGAATATGTTGTTAGTTATCTAAATAGTCCCTTAAGGTAGTAGGCTACCCACAAAAGATAAAAAAAAAATAAAAATCCAACAATTTTCATTTTCATGCTTTAAATCATCGTCAACATGTTCTTGTACTAAAAATAATTCATAGAAGCTTAGAGATACTCTGGTATGATAGGAATCAGTGTTTTTCTACACACACCCCCTTGAGTGATTTGCTTAGCAACCAATGTTTATAGTTGGTTACCATGTGAATAATGACCCAACATGAAGGTGCGTAATTGTAAAACTGCGAAATTATAATTATACTGAGGCAACAGGAAAAAGATATTTATAACTTTTCCAAGGGGAATCACTCAATGATTTCTTATGAATTTTTCAAAAGTGTGTGTCTAGAAAGCTTTGATCGTAAATTTCAGCATTTGTTACATGCATTGTGCATTTTCACCCACATCAACTCTATTTATTGCTAGTTTTATACTGATTCTGTATAATAGTAGTTAGCAGAGCTTCTTTTGTTCACAATGGGAAATAAGACAAAGTAAGTTCCTTGGAAATCGGTACACCAACAAACCGTTGCCTGAAAATGAGACTCCTATTGTCGATAGTGACGCTATAAAGCCTCTGTGCTCCTCAGCAAAAAAAATAAAGGTCCAAGAAAGTGAAGGACAAGCTAAAAATGACAACAGAGGAAATGTGTTTATCCTTATGGATGTAAAACTGCTGTTTGGGTTTTTATGCGCTAACTTTAGATGTGACAAATGTTATCAGTACTCACTGACCTGTGAGATCGTCGAAGAGACTCGGGATGGCTTTTGTCATGAAATCAGTATCAAGTGCACAAACTGTGTCGAATGGAATGCCAATTTCAATACTTCTGATGTTTCATCTCCAGCTACTCACAAACACAAAGAAGTAAATGTGCGAATGGTGGCATTTGTGCATTCTGTTGGGAAAGGCCACAGTGCATTGCAGAATTTTTCAATATACATGAACACAAGTCAACCCATAGCAACGAAAGCATACATGAGAACGCTGCACAAGATCTATTCAGCAAGTAAGGACATTGCAATGGAAAGACCCTGCGAGCACCGAAAGGGGGATTCATAGACACTGCAACTGCAGTAGAAGGAGACCTTTATTCAACAGGAGCTCATTAAACTTCATTTTGTGAGTTCTTTTTCTGTTTTTCTTTGTTTTCTCGGAATTGTCTTTTTAACATAATTGGTGATCTTTGAAACAAGATATCTCTGGATCTATACATTCAATTGACATGAAAATTAAAACAGTTGGTTGTCATATAATCTTACAGATTATGACCTAAAATGGATACAATTGAATTCAAAGTTTTAGTTTTATGACCATCATGCATATATAATGAGGCACAAATATCAAGCATTCCAGAAATATAAATTTTGAAAATTCATTAAAAATTAACCTTTCTGTCAATCTCTGTCATTTTAGGTCATGACCTCACGCTATATATAATGATTCAATTTGCCAAGTTTCAGTCAGATCCTTATACAAATAACATAGTTATGATGTTTTGAAAAAGGTGTATAATTTATTCACTACGGCGGCCATATTGGATAGCTAATTTGCATAATTAATGAGGTCATTATGTGGACAAAAATTTTAAGTCCATACTAACACTATACCCATGGTTGTTTGATTCTGAAAGGAAAATTTGAGTTTTTTACCCTATCAAGGTAGCCTACTACCTTAACTAATCAAATAATGATAAAACAATACATAGAGATCAGAGATACTGTCAGGTCAGGTCATATCTGCTTAGATTGGATCGCATATTTTTGGGGGAAAAAAGTAGGTGACAGATAGGCTAAGATAGTACAGTGAATCCGATTGGGTAGAATTTGAAGTGAGACGACATATTATTGGCTGACCTTTGAATAAACATAAATAGCCTAGTAACGTAGAAAAGTTTGAATGATATTTTTTGAAAGACTGTTACACTGTAATATAAAAAGTGATTGGCCAACTGAGTCGATATTGTCAGAACAAGCGTTAGGGGGGAACGCCATTTCTTGATAAATTCTACCAGCGATTGATGAGATCAGGCTGTGCTTTCAAGTACAATTTCTAGGCAGCCTGAACAATAAAACAGATCGTCACTGTGTATTTCATTGAAAATTGTGGTAAGATTGTCATTTATTAACATGTATTTTATATAAAAATTGAATGTGAAATAATAATATATGTCTGTACATGAGTGGGTCTATAGCGACCATGAGGCAAAGCCTAGAGATTGATCCACCATGTGATAGACTGTCAGAGAGGTGTAAAACTACAAGAACGTGTATGATTGTCATAAAGGAGCATAACACCTATCCTATTATATGGAAGAGATTACAGCTGGAATTGCAGTGGCGTTGTAACTATTAGGGGAGAGGAATACTGGTGTACATTGTCACATCAAATGATAATGGTGGCATAGGTTGGTATAAGGCTATGACCCTTTTTGTTTGTTTGTAATGTACCTGTCTTAGAATGTGGACTATTAGTGTATGCTAGGTATTAAGAAGGATGCATAACCTTCACATTTCAGAGGTCCTGGGTACTGACGTTAATGTGGTACCAAACGCTTGAAAACTGATTGATTCCGGACTCTGTCTGAATACTGCGAGCCCATGCTAGTGGCCATTGCCTATCAAACAGGGAACAGATTGTCAAGCGAGCAGAGGAAACGTTCTACCTGTATTCTATTGCCAAGATAAGTTCTTGTTCGGCACCTGAAAGCTCAATTAACAGAACTTTAAAAAGGAAAATAAAGTGACTGAATAAAACTGGGACAAATATTTAATAGTCCCACAAGAGACAAACGAAAACAAACATAACTAAAAGGGTGTGATTTCAAACAAGAACCTAGGGGTACTACCAGTATTACCTTAAAGTAGGAGAATACAACTACATATGTATATTATTATAATATTTTTATGTATGGACAGAAGATCTACTGTGCTATTTGACTGATGTAAATGATTCTTTTGATTTCAATTTTGATTGTCAGTCCTGGTTCAAAATAAATTAGAATCAGGATAATAAATTGTAAGAATTCTATTTACACAAAATTCAACCACAGTCTAAAATAAGATAGCCTTTTAAAGAGTCGTTTGTATGTTATTGTGGTAGTACTGTGTGCTGTTGTAAATAATAAACTATTTGTTTGTATGTTTGTTGATTATTGTACATTACACTCTACCTTCATAACCCTAGACACAACACGAAGTCATTTAATATAATAATATAAATACATTTTGAATAATATAAAAGGGGTGGTAGCGGAAAGGTATCCTGAAAAGTTCACAATACTATTGGGTAAATTCAGGGACCTTCATAGCTAATCTCATTTATTAAAATAATAATACCTAACAACAATTCATAACATCAAAATCCACCACATATGTTGGGGTCTCGCTCCTGGGGATTTAATTTCTCATAACACCAGCTATATTGGGTAGTTTGCTTCTGGGATTTTAAATTCTTAAAATATTATCAATTATATTAGGAATCTCAGATAGTATAAAACTAAAAGCATTCCTTTTGGAGAAATTAAATAGTAGTTGAGCTATCAGTGCCTGTGGTTGTTCTTGGTTATCATTAGAAATTATTAGCCATAATTAGAGATTTGTATAGTTAGAAAATTTAAAGGTTGCATAGTACAAATGGCTGATCTGGCAAAGTTTCGATCTGCTTCGATGCTGACTGCTAAGGAAATGAACATGGAGGGTCAGGCTTTGATCCAATATGTAACTTCAGAATGTGACAAGTATATTGAAAGGGAAGATAGGAAGTTAGCAGAAGAAAGAAAATTACAGCTACAAATTGAGGCTGACAAAGAAATTAAGAGGTTGCAGATTGAGGCTGACAAGGAGGCTAGGGCATTGGAGGCAGATAGGGAGGCAAAGATAAAAAGGCTCCAATTAGAAAAAAAAGACTGAAAGAGAGGCAGAAGAAAAGAGACAGGCTGCTGAAAGAGAATAAAAGAGACAGGCTGCTGAAAGAGAAGAAAAGAGACAGGCAGCTGAAAGAGAAGAAAAGAGACTAGCTGTGGAAAGAGAGGAAAAAAGATTGGCTGCTGAGAGGGAAGCAGAAGATAAAAGATTGCAGAAGGAGCACGAGTTACCACTAAGGGAGTTGGAAATTCAAGGCCATGCTCCTGAAAATGGTGCCAGCCCCTTAGCCTCAGATGCCGTTGCCAGTCAGGGAGCTTCAACCTCAGCTATGGGTTTTCATGTAGACCATTTTGTTGAGAAAGACGATGACATAGAGGGGTATTTAAGTAGATTTGAACTTTTAGATACTACATATGTGTTAGAGAGAGAGAGAGATGGAGCCTCAAGTTATCCCAAGGGCTTAGAGGAACGGCTTATGAAGTTTTTGCCACGATGAGCAGAAATGACCAGGACAATTACGACATGCTAAAGCAGGCTCTTTTATTAAGATACGAAAAGAACGGAGAATTTTATAGAAAAAAAATTAGGAATGCCAAACTACTGTCGGATGAGACTTATCACCAGTTCTCTGCACGGTTAGAGACCTACTTGGAAAAATGGACTGCTCTGGGGAAAACCCAAGATCTTAAGGAGATGATCCTTATTGAGCAGCTAAGAGGGTCCATGGCTCCAGACCTGAGAAAGTTTCTCATGGAACAAGGTGCAGAGAGGCTGGGTGAGTTATTAAATGTCGCTGAGAGGTATCAGGCAGCCCAGGAAGAGGTAGTTGGTAATAAAAAAAACAGGTAGACAATTTTAAGACACCTCAAAACTTTAATAAGTTTGACCATAGAGACCAGAATAAAGGTAAGCACCAGTTTGATAGGCCACGCAATGACTATAAAAATAAAACCTCACAATTCAATGAAAGGAAATATGATGAAAGAAAACCTTTTAACCAAGGAAAGAAGTATTGTAAAAATTGTCGGATGGACAACCATAACACTGAAAATTGTAGAAGGAAAACTCCTACTTTCGCTGCAATGAAAAGGGGGAGAAAGGGAGTAAAGGTCAACCCTACTGAACAACAGGAACCTTACCACCCCCAGTGTGTGAAGATGTAACATGCAATGGTGTCACCATAAGGTGTTTGTATGATACTGGATTAGATTATGATTCAGTTGTGAGTTCTCACCTGGTGCAGGCAGATCAATACACCACAGAAACAGTGGAGATTCAAGCTGCAACCAAGGACGTAGCGACCATGACACTTCTCGTCGCCAGGATAAATCTGAAAACGCGATATGTGGAAGGAATCATAAAAGCAGCAGTGATAAATGAACCAATCTACCCTCTTATATTGGGGTATAGATATGTCTTCTTGGGGAATCCCAAGAGACCTGTGATCATGGCAACAGTGCAGACCAGATCACAGTCTAAAAAGGAGGAAGATAATCCGATAAATACCCATCCAGATGAGATGAGGAAGGCACAGGCGGAGGATAAGACCCTCAAGCCTTGTTTTAAAAAATTTCCCAAATGTCATACACCTCCAGGCAAGGGAGATTTCTATATGAAGAACAAATTGATATATAGGAAGGCTGGAAATGGATCCAATGGTCACGGACAGCTGGTCCTTCCCAATTCATATAGGACTAAAGTGTTGGAACTAGGGCATGCGATTCCCTCCAGTGGTCATATTGGGATCAGCGCAACAGGACAGCGTATAGCTTGTCATTATTTCTGGCGAGGAATAACTGAAGACATAAAGAGATATGTAAAATCCTGTCCAGAGTGCCAACGGGTAGCTCCAAAGCATTGGACTGCTCCAGCAACTTTAGGGGAAATGCCCATAGTGGGAACACCTTTTGAAAGAGTTGCAGTAGACATTGTGGGACCTCTCACTCGGACCAAGAGGAGGAACAGTTACATTCTGACTCTGGTGGACACTTGTTCTATGTGGGGAGAGGCGGTAGCCCTGTCATCAATTGATTCGAAGCATGTGGCAGAGGCATTACTCACAATCTTCACCAGGTTAGGCTTTCCCAACCAAATCTTGACTGATAATGGCTCTCAGTTCAAGGGGAAACTAACAAGAAGTATTCAGGATCTTTGAGGGCCAAACACTTTCATTGTAGCCCGTATCATCCTCAAGGAAATGGCCAAGTGGAAAGATTTAACGGGACACTCATGTCGATCCTGAGAAAGTTGGCACATAAAAAACCAGATACATTGGACCAGTACCTTCCCACGGCCTTGTTTGCCTATCGGGAGGTACCCCATAGTGCAACCGGTATGGCCCCGGCAACATTGTTATTTGGAAGGCCAATAAAAGGTCCATTGGAAGCATTGTTAAGGACATGGACCGATGAAAAGGCAGAAGAAAATATTACCTCATCATATCAATATGTGAACGAGCTGACCACTCGTCTTAAAACTGGCTGGAAACTTGCCAATGAAAATTTAAGACAAGCCAGGAAAAAGCATGCTGCCTATTACAATAAGAAAGCGAAGGATCGAGAATTAGCTGTGGGAGAGAAGGTGCTCCTTCTACTGCCCGGCAGCCAGAATAAATTGCAAATTGGATGGCAAGGTCCATATACAGTTCTAGAGAAGGTGTCTAGAACAAATTATAAGATAGATAAGAAGGGGAAAGAGAAAATCTATCATGTGAATCTCCTGAAGAAATATCTGGACAGAGAAAACCAGGAAGAGACACACCTACTGACCTTGTCTGTTGCAATGGACATGAAAAAGGAACCACTCACTTCTCATGAATATCCTTTACATCCATGTGAGACCGCTGCACAGGTAAAAATCAGCACACACTTAACGGAAAATCAGAGGGAGAGGGTTCAACAGGTTCTGAATAATCATAAGATGTGTTAACGGACCGACCGGGGCATACAAATTTATTAGAGTATGATATGAAACTCATAGACCCAACACCTATCTGTATGAGATCCTATTCGATTCCGTTCGCTAAGGAAAAAGCTTTAAGGGAGGAGATAGATTATCTGCTGAGAGAAGGGATCATCTCGCACAGTGAATCTGCTTACAGCTCCAGTGTGGTTCTGTTGAGAAAACCCTCTGGAGAACACAGGCTGTGTATAGATTACAGGAAACTGA
Source organism: Oreohelix idahoensis (assembly GCA_024509875.1). Classification (NCBI taxonomy): domain Eukaryota; kingdom Metazoa; phylum Mollusca; class Gastropoda; order Stylommatophora; family Oreohelicidae; genus Oreohelix; species Oreohelix idahoensis. The sequence continues at coordinate 28,557 of JAMPIV010023145.1, read as the reverse complement.
ATGCTGTCACAGAAGGTCAGGTGGATCCATTACCTGATACAAATCAGCTGTTTGCCAGGCTGAATAAAGCTAAATATTTCTCTAAAGTGGATCTGAGCAAAAGCTACTATCAGATTCCAGTAAAGCCGGAAGTCAAACCTTATTTAGCCTTTAGCATCTCGGAAGGACATTATGAATTTAATATGTTGCCATTCGGGCTGAAAAATGCACCGAGTGTGTTTTCGAGGATGATGAGAAAGTTACTGGAACCCCTGAAGAATCCCTGCATTAACAACTTCATGGATGATATTCTCATAGCAACATAAACATTTGAGGAACACATTAACTCTCTGAATATGTTGTTTGATCGACTGAGAGAGACCAATTTGACAGCTAGACCGACGAAATGCTGTGTTGGATGTAAAGAGCTAGAATTCTTGGGACACACAGTACATCAGGGAAACATGACCCCTGACCCCAAGAACCTGGAGAAGTTAAAAAAAGCACCAAGACCACAAGCAAAAAAAGATGTGCAATCTTTTGTCTCATTATGTGGTTTCTACCAAAAGTATATTTTAAAACTTTAACTCCATATGTGCTCCATTGACTGATTTAACGCGCAAAGGAAATCCTGATAGAATTATTTGGACAGCGCAATGTGAATTAGCATACCAAGAATTGAAAGAAAAGCTCACAAGCAGGCCTATTTTGAAATTACCTGACTTGAGTCAAGAATTCATTCTGAGAACGGATGCTAGTAATATCGGTTTGGGTGCAGCTCTATTACAACGGTCAAATTCACTTGATGGGGAATTAACCCCAGTAGCTTATGCTAGCCGTAAGTTGAACACAGCAGAACAAAAATATTCAACAAGTGAAAAAGAATGTCTGGCAGTTATATGGGGTAAAAAAAAGTTCCAGATTTATCTTTATGGAAAATCATTTAAGATCCAGACAGACCATAAACCACTCGTGTGTCTGTCACAAGCAAGGCATGAAAATGCTAGATTATTACGCTCGTCATTGCTCCTACAACCATTCCAGTTTACCATAGAGTACATTCCCGGAAAAACCAATGTCGGCGCTGATTTTTTAAGCAGACATCCGTACGACGAACATCAGAGTAGTCACCAGGCATAGATAGTAAATTCATCTATGTGTATTTTGAAGTAGGAACTGACATATGATCGTCTGTTCTAAAGGGGGGAGATGTGTAGTGAATTTCTAAATACAATATATAAATTAGAATATAACAGTATAGGGCTTAAAGGCAAAAATAGGATATTACTAAACAATTTCTGCTAGAACGGTTGTTGTCGCCTTCGCCTTCAGATTATTATTTGCTAACGAATAGCCGAACAAAACGGTACCCAATTTTTCAAATTCGTCCTTGACATAAACACCCACTTTTCCTAGTTCTACGAAATATTTGCCTAAAATGCACTGTTGAACGAGGAGGGGCAAGGATAGATGGTAAATGCTAATTCGTTTCGCATTGATTTCAAACTAAAAGCCAACTACAGCACAGGGGCAAGCCTTGCCTTAGGGGTTTCCCTAATACGATGAAAAAGTTAGAAATGTATACACTACGGTCATGGAAACACGTTTAGCTCTTATTGTGAATGACCTAAGCTCTAGTATTTAGCTTGAAATTACATGGAAAAAGAGTGAACGAGAGGTAGTTTAAAAATAAACAACTAACATAGAAAAAAAGATAGAATTTTGAACCAAACCGCATAGCCCCTTAAAAATCGTATATTCGTGTACCTGAAGACTTGCTGACCAAGAATATGTTGTTAGTTATCTAAATAGTCCCTTAACTAATCAAATAATGATAAAACAATACATAGAGATCAGAGATACTGTCAGGTCAGGTCATATCTGCTTAGATTGGATCGCATATTTTTGGGGAAAAAAGTAGGTGACAGATAGGCTAAGATAGTACAGTGAATCCGATTGGGTGGAATTTGAAGTGAGACGACATATTATTGGCTGACCTTTGAATAAACATAAATAGCCTAGTAACGTAGAAAAGTTTGAATGATATTTTTTGAAAGACTGTTACACTGTAATATTAAAAGTGATTGGCCAACTGAGTCGATATTGTCAGAACAAGCGTTAGGGGGGACGCCATTTCTTGATAAATTCTACCAGCGATTGATGAGATCAGGCTGTGCTTTCAATTACAAATTCTATGCAGCCTGGACAATAAAACAGATCGGAACTGTGTCAGTCATCGTAACTGTGTATTTCATTGAAAATTGTGGTAAGATTGACATTTATTAACATGTATTTTATATAAAAATTGAATGTGAAATAATAATATATGTCTGTACATGAGTGTGTCTATAGCGACCATGAGGCAAAGCCTAGAGATTGATCCACCATGTGATAGACTGTCAGAGAGGTGTAAAACTACAAGAACATGTATGATTGTCATAAAGGAGCATAACGCCTATCCTATTATATGGAAGAGATTACAGCTGGAATTGCAGTGGCGTTGTAACTATTAGGGGAGAGGAATACTGGTGTACATTGTCACATCAAAAGATAATGGTGGCATAGGTTGGTATAAGGCTATGACCCTTTTTGTTTGTTTGTAATGTACCTGTCCTAGAATGCGGACTATTAGTGTATGCTAGGTATTAAGAAGGATGCATAACCTTCAGATTTCAGAGGTCCTGGGTACTGACGTTAATGTGGTACCAAACGCTTGAAAACTGATTGATTCAGGACTCTGTCTGAATACTGCGAGCCCATGCAAGTGGCCATTGCCTATCAAACAGGGAACAGATTGTCAAGCGAGCAGAAGAAACGTTCTACCAGTATTCTACTGCCAAGATAAGTTCTTGTTCGGCACCTGAAAGCTCAATTAACAGAACTTTAAAAAGGAAAATAAAGTGACAGTGAATAAAACTGGGACAAATATTTAATAGTACCACAAGAGACAAACGAAAACAAACATAACTAAAAGGGTGTGATTTCAAACAACAACCTAGGGGTACTACCAGTATTACCTTAAAGTAGGAGAATACAACTACAGACGTATATTATAATAATATTTTTTAATATGGACAGAAGATCTACTGTGCTATTTGACTGATGTAAATGATTCTTTTGATTTCAATTTTGATTGTCAGTCCTGGTTCAAAATAAATTAGAATCAGGATAATAAATTGTAAGAATTCTATTTACACAAATTTCAACCACAGTCTAAAATAAGATATCCTTTTAAAGAGTCGTTTGTATGTTATTGTGGTAGTACTGTGTGCTGTTGTGAATAATAAACTATTTGTTTGTATGTTTGTTGATTATTGTACATTACACTCTAACCTTCATAACCCTAGACACAACACGAAGTCATTTAATATAATAATATAAATACATTTTGAATAATATAAAAGGGGTGGTAGCGGAAAGGTATCCTGAAAAGTTCACAATACTATTGGGTAAATTCAGGGACCTTCATAGCTAATCTCATTTATTAAAATAATAATACCTAACAACAATTCATAACATCAAAATCCACCACAACTTCTACAACTTTTCTGTGCATTAAAAAATACAAGCAATTTTTGTTGCGTACATTTCTTTGCACTTGTACTTTCTTTGATATATAATCAAACCTATTTAAGTTTTTCTCATTTGTAAAGATCACAAAGGGCCTTTACCATTATCCAAATATCAACGCTGCCACATGTACACTCACAGCCATCTGAAACATTTAACTGAGAGTGTATATTTTACCATCAGTCATCATCATGCATGGAGGCATAATTGTGTGACCGTGGTATGTGTAGTTTCTATTATAAGGCATATATGTTCAATTTTATTCTGTGTTTGTTTATTGTATCACTCAAGTCAAGATACTGGTATACTGCCAGAGCTGGTTATTCTTGATGATAACTGTACCCAAGTTCGTTCCAGATTTCCTCTGTGGTGTTTAATGTTGTGTGACAATCATTAGCATACTTTATGTTCACTATTTACTGTAAAAAACCTTCAACATGAGGTAGTTAAGCCAGTTTCAGGATCCAATAACACAAGTTTATTATTTTGTATATACAATCCACAAACAAAGTCACGGGATTTCTTCAGAAAGTTGCGCTGTTTTCAAAAATCGGCACTCACCACAGAGACAGACGATAGGATTTACCAGTCAATCAATTATCATCATCCAGTAACAATAATTAACAGTTTTAGCACACAGATGTTTCTTTAGTACGGTGAACACCAGATCTCGGTTCTACATTAACTATTCAAGGTGCATTCATTTTACAAATCCTCATAAAAATGTGTCTTTAGGGTTATTCATAGGCTATTTTCTCCCTGTAGCCTATCCGAGTTGGGGTAAGTATTTTGACTTAGTTCCTGTTCGTTTGCTTCTTAAATTTATCCGATTCAGGGGTAAATGACGGCAGAGCCTCAACCTCTTCTTTATGATTTGTAGCTAAGTCTGACATTTTATGAGCTCCGTTTCATTTCATATAAATTCATCTCGTTCTTCCGACATTTAGGCATTTCTGGCCTAACTACGTTTTATTCTGAAAAATTAAGAAAATCAAACGAAGCTGTACTTACAGGTAATACGAATTCCCAACATAAAAAAAAATATCTGCTTTACAGAGTTGATATCTTGATAACTTCAAGACCAGCAGTTTTACGTCCGTACAAACTGGCTTCTGTAGATCAACTGATTTTGGATATAGAAATTTTCTTTCGCATAGTGGTGCGCGCTTTTACCACCCTTCTGGTTGGTCAGTCTAATATTTCTTTCTTTATTTTCTTGGGTCTTATATGGCTACCGATGGAGTGTCTCGGCTATTCCGATTTACGTCATCGGTTGCTGAGCAACTCCCGCCAAAAAATTAGCGTTAAGTCGCTATTTAACCTAGTTTCAGTTTCAATCTGATAACTGCGTATCTCAAGTCTGTTTCAATAAAACCTCGTAACTATTCTTCCTAATCTAACTGATAACTATTAGCACGAATGATGCTATGGTATCAGTAGTAGGCCTTCCGGCGACAATATGTTTAGCCACACCCTAGATTCAGGATGTTCAACATAAAATAATAATCCATCTTCCTTTATGATTTTTTTTACACGTGACTTGTCACCAGGAAAATCGTGTCCAAACTGCAGATTTTCACCAACAGATGTCAGCATAATATTCCTCGTGACAAACTGCAAAAATTAATAAATTAAAATGTAGAGGGAGAATCGGTTCACTTTGCCAAATGTAGATTAGAGAGAAATATATGAGGAAATGCTCCAGACCCACTTACACCTGTGATCAGAAGCAGACGTGATATAACCAACAAGTAGACAGAAGAAGAGAAAGGTTGTAGAGAACGTGGCCAAAAATGCCAGAAACCGATATCAAATGTACAGAATGAAACAAGAGGGTTAGAAAGCCTGGCGGAGGTCGTTATATCCTGTTCCATGCTCCGCAGCAACGGAAAGGATGAGTAGGTGGATGGATGAAGGGTGATAACGGTGCTGATGATGATGACAGGGATTACATGCATACTCTCTTTTTTTTTTAAAGAAGTGTTTGATAACTCTACCAGTATCTTTGTTGCAAGTATCTAGTATCATTTAAATGCACGCTTGCTGATTTATTTCAGTTTGTATCTTCGTGTCGGTATTGTATTTAAACTTTTTTAATCGTAAAAAGGGGATTGAAATGGTAATACAAGATCAGTAATAGGGAATTGATGGCAAGAACCAGTAGAACAATATGTGAGGCGAAGACACAGGTGAAACGTTGGATAGTTCATATATTGAGAAAAACCAGGCGATAACTTTAAAAGGTAGACGCGCGTTCTGGAATCCCTATGATTAAGAGAAATAGTAGACATGGAAGTGAAATGAGAAGAGAAATAGTAGACATGGAAGTGACATGAGAAGAGAAATAGTAGACATGGATGTGAAATAAGAAGAGAACTGAAGGAAAACATGACAAGATAAAGAAGACATATAAACACCTTGAAAGGATGACACTGGCCAGGAAAGTTTGGAATGCGTTTGTTGAGGGCTATGCTCCAAGGAGGGCTGATTGATTATAATAATGATGATGATGATAACCATACTGATGATAAAGATGGTGATATTGACGATGTTGATGATAATGATGATAACAGTAATGTTGATGATGGTGATGATGAAAATGGTTGTGGTGGATTTTGATGTTATTAAGTGTTGTTGCTATGTTTACTTAGTGTACTGAATGGGGTCAGCTGTGAAGGTCCCTGAGGATAACAGTTTATGTGAGTTTACAGAGTACCTTGCTGCTACCACCCTACGACCTCAATCAGACTTATTCTTGACTAGTATGTCTCATAGCTACGTCTACTGTCTAGGGTAATGAAAATGTGGTGTGCTGGTAATTAAGTACACAAACACACACACAAACACTAATATTAATCTCTATGATTAAGTCAACTGACACTGTGGTTAAAATTTAGTAATTTACAATTTTTTTCAAATTTATTTTGTCCTGAACCTAGTTTTCTTCTGGTCAGGACTTTCAACTCAATATGAATCACTTTCAATAAAATTACATATGATCAAGTAAACACATGTAAGACCTGTACATATACATAATTTAAATTTGCTAATATTAGTACTAAAACTAAAGTCTTTATTAACTAGTGCTTGATGTCGGGTCGGGGTATTTTCATCATACCCAGTCCTTTATTTAACAGTGTTCATTTGCTCTTTAACAGGGTTGATGGTGGAAAAGTTTATTAGTTACACAATGGAGTTTATATTATTTAGTACTCGTTGATGAATCTCATCAGGCCAGTTTTATAACACTTATCTGGCCTGTGACGATTGAAGATAGTTGTTCCTAAGGCCCACTCCTCACATGCGCTGAGGTAGTATGGTAGGCATCTCGTTTCATACAGTGTTGTACTCTTCAGAATATCTGGCACTAGCACAGTGCCAGACAAAGAAACTCACAATTCAAAAGAAAACACCCAGGTACGTTGAAATAGCACAAACTCAGCAGAGCTGCTGGCTGGACTATGGCGTCCGTATTCATTATATTATTTATTTATATTCAGTGGACGTCACACTTCACAGCATCAACGATCTGCTTCTATGGACAGTCTTAAACAAAATGGCAACGAGCAGTCCAATTTTCTAATAATCTTAACTGTGTTAACCAATCAGATAGGAAAGCCAAGCTTTTTAAATTCAAAATTTTACACCAAGGTCCAAATTTGGTCCAATGTGTAGTGTATTTCTGTCGGTCGGTCTGTCCGAATTTGGCATTCCCCAAAAATGTACTTGGTTTTGGCCCAACAAAAAAAAAAATTCAGTTTGAGCTATCCCATAATTTCTACCCCGTGTCTACCCCTTTTCCTACAGAACACATGACCCTTTTCCTGCTTTTGCTCAAGGACGCGTCAAAATGTAACCGCTAGTGACTGCAAAACGAACATCTGTCTGCTAGGCTGCACCGAACAAATCAGTCTTTTGTCAATAACTTCCGAGTTATCTGTCCGTCCTTTTATTTGAAAGCATATTATTTATCAGGAAAAGATAAGCTCTTAAACTAGCTAACTTTTGTGATTCTAAGCCTATTAATAAGGAATTCCATATTTTTTCCATGTTAATCTTGAAATCTATAATCTACCACTCGTTCACTTCTTTTTACTGCTATTTTCAAACTAATTACGAGAATCGTCCGTATTACGTTGGGAATTACGTCATTCTCAATAAGAGCTAAGCCTGTTTTCGTGACCCAATTGACGAACATTTTTTAACTTTCATCGTATTTAAAACAACTAACTACAAGTTCGCGCGTATGCTAGGCTTAGATTCAAACCCCGTGTGCAGACGGCATCATTTTTCTCTTCCCTCCTTTTCTTAACCCGTCTGAACAAATAGGCCTTTCGTGTCCCCATGTTATAAATAGTTTGTTTCAATGACACTAGAAAACGATGGTACGGTCTACCAAAATCAACGCGCTTGTGGCGTGGGCGAAGAAGCAACAGCGTATCATAACTATATTTTATCCCTACATTTTATTTTAACTTTTATATTTATAATGGATGATTTTATCGCTGTATCAATGTATTCCATCACACATCTCCCCACTTGAGAACATGCCCTAATGCAAGTTCCAAAACCATTGATACACATAGATAAAATTAACTCCTTACGCCTGCTGAATACTCTAAATTTGATCACAAGGATGCCTACTGAGGAAATCTGCACCGACGTTCTGTGACCCCGGAATATATTCAATGGTAAATTGATATGGCTGTAATAATAACGACCATCGTAATAATCTGGCATTTTCATGCTTGGCCTGTGATAAGTATACGAGAGGCTGATGATCCGTTTGGACCACGAATGTTCTACCATATAGATAGAATTATAACTTTTTTATCGCCCAGATTAACGCTAAACACTCTTTTTCGCTTGTGGAATAGCCTTGTTCCGCTTTGTTCAACTTGCGGCTAGCATAAGTGACTGGGTTCAGTTCCCCATTGGGTGAAGAGGACCTTTGCAACAAAGTAGCCCCCAGGCCCACATTGCTTGCGTCCGTTCTCACCACAAAATCCTGAGTCAAATCAGGCAATTTGAGAATAGGCTTGCTAGTGAGTTTTTCCTTTAACTCTTGGAATGCCAATTCACACTGCGCTGACCAAACAATTTTATCCGGATTTCCCTTGCGAGTCAAATCAGTCAGAGGAGCACATATAGAGTTAAAATGTTTGATATATTTTTGGTAAAACCCACACAACGACACGAATAATCGCACGTCTTTCTTTGTTTGTGGCCTAGGTGCTCTCTGCAATTTTTCCAAGTTATTGGGGTCATGGGTCATGTTACCCTGATATACAGTATGTCCCAAGAATTCCAACTCTTTGCATCCAATACAACATTTTATTGGTCTAGCAGTCAAGTTTGCTTCTCTGAGCCTATCAAATAGCATATTCAGAGAGTTAACGTGTTCTTCAAATGTTTCTGTAGCGATGAGGATATCATCCATGAAATTCGTGATACATGGATTATTCAAGGGATCCAACAATTTGCGCATCATCCTAGAAAACACACTCGGAGCATTTTTCAATCCAAATGGCAACATGTTGAATTCATAATGTCCTTCCGAGGTGCTAAAAGCTAAATAAGGTCGAACCTCAGGCTTCACTGGAATCTGGTAATAGCCTTTGCTAAGATCCACCTTCGAAAAATATTTTGCCTTGTTCAATCTAGCAAATAACTGTTTTGTGTCCGGTAATGGATCCACCTGACCTTCTGTGACAGCACTCAGTTTCCTGTAATCTATGCACAGTCTATGTTTCCCAGACGGTTTCCTCAACAAAACTACACTAGAGCTATAAGGAGATTCACTGTGAGAAATAATCCCTTCTTTCAACAAATAATCTATCTCCTCTTTCAATGCTTTCTCCTTAGCGAACGGAACAGAATAGGCTCTCATACAGATTGGTGTTGAGTCTACCAGCTTCATATCATACTCTAGCAAATTAGTATGCCCCGGTTTGTCTGTTAACACATCTGTACGTTCCTCCAGAACCTGTTGAACTCTCTCCATCTGATTTTTAGTCAGGTGCTTACTGACTTATACCTGTGCGGCTGTCTCACAGGAGTGTAGGGGGTATTCATATGAGGTGAGTGGTTCCTTTTTCATTTCGGTTGCAATAGCCAAGGTCAGTAAAGCGGTGCCTTCTTGGATTTGTCTGTCCAGATACTTCTTTAAAAGGTTCACATGATATATTTTCTCCTTCCCCTTTTTGTCAATTTTATAATTTGTTCTAGACACCTTCTCTAGAACTGTATATGGACCTTGCCATCCAATTTGCAACTTATTATTTCTGCCGGGTAGTAGAAGAAGCACTTTCTCTCCCACAGCTAATTCTCTGTCCTTTGCTTTCTTATTAAAATAAGCTGCATGTGTCTTCCTGGCTTGTCTCAAATTATCATTTGCCAGTTTCCATCCAGCTTTCAGACGAGTGGTCAGCTCGTTCACATAGTTATATGATGAGGTAACAGTTTCCTCTGCCTTCTCATCTGTTCACGTCCTTAACAAGGTTACATATGGACCTTACATTTTTCCGACATATGTTCCATACCATTAGAAGCCTTATAGTAAGGACGTTTTCCCTTTTATCATCACATAAGAATCTACCACTCCCAATTCTTTTCTTCCTGGGGTTTTCTCCCCACTTTAAGCTCATTGTGAGAGATCTTCTCTCTCTTTTATCTTCCTCCAGTTCACATAATTCCGACCGAGGGATTGTCGGCTTATTCTGGGGTAGAATTTCGCTTTGTACTTGTCGCATAGTGGCCATTTTAATACATTCGAGTGAAGACTGAGTGTGAAATGGGGGCTCCCATTCCACTTTGTCTACTCTATTAAATTTATTTTTCTTTCCATTTTCAGGCCTAAGTTTGCCCCGTGGCGTGTCTAGGTCCTGATCATTTTTCCCATGTGTGGGTGTTCCCTCATGTAATATGCCACATGCTTCTACAAAATTCTCAATGTCAACCATTTCATCTGGCCAATAATATTTTTGAGCCACCTTTTGGATGATGGTACCTATTTTCTCATGGTCCCCATCTTTTCCAACATGTAAGCTCCTTATTACCTTTGCCCTATACATTTTAAGAAGTAGCAGCTGTCCCTGACCATTGGATCCAGTTCCAGCCTTCCTATATAACAATTTGTTCTTTATATAATAATCTCCCTTGCTTGGAGGTGTGTGACATTTGGGCATTTTTTTAAAACATGGCTTGAGTGTCCTATCCGCAGCCTGCGCCTTCCTCATCTCCTCTGGATGAGAATTTACAGGTTCACCTTCTTCCTCCTTTGACTGTGACCTGGTCTGCACTGTCGCCATGATCACAGGTCTCTTGGGATTCCCCAAGAAGACATATCTACACCCCACTATCAGAGGGTAGATTGGTTCATCTATCACTGCTGCTCTGATTTCTCCTTCCACATAGCGAGTTTTCACAGTTATCCTTGCGATGGGAAGTGTCATGAGTGGTATGTCCTTAGTCGCCCCTTGTATTTCCACTGTTTCGGTGGTATACTGACCTGGGTTCACTAGGCTAGAACTCACAACTGAATCAAAATCCAAACCTGTATCATATAGGCACCTTATGGTGACCCCGTTACAAACAACATCCTCACAAACTGGGGGTGATAAGGTTCCTACTTTTCAGTAAGTTTAACCTTTAATCTCTGGTTCCCCGATTTCATTGCAGCAAGGCTAGAAGGTTTCCTTTTACAAACTTCGGTGTTATTGTTGTCCTTCCTACACCATTTACACCACCTCTTTCCTTGGTTAAAAGGTTTTCTTTCATTATATTTTTGGTCATTGAACTGTGAGTTTCTATCACGATAATCATTTCGTGGCCTATCAAAGTTTGTCTTACCTTTGTTACCTTGTTCTTTGGTATCAAATTTATTAGAGTGCTGTGTGGCCTTAAAATTCTCTATATGTTTCTTTTTAGTGCCAGCTACCTCTACCTGGGCTGCTTGATACCTCTCAGCGACATTCAATACCTCACCCAACCTCTCTGCACCTTGTTCCATGAGAAACTTTCTCAGGTCTGGAGCCATGGACTCTCTTAATTGCTCTATCATGATCATTTCTTTAAGATCTTGGGTCTTCCCCAGAGCAGTCCATTTCTCCAAATAGGTTTCCAGTCTGGCAGAGAATTGGTGGTATGTCTCCCCAGACAAAAGCTTGGCATTTCTAAACTTCTTACGATAAAATTCACCATTCTTTTCATATTTTAATAACAGAGCCTGCTTTAGCATGTCATAATTGTCTTGGTCGTCTCTATTCATTTTTGCAAACACTTCGTAAGATGTTCCCCTAAGACCCTGTGATAACTTTAAGCTCCACCTTTCCCTCTCCAACCCATAGGTGGTGGCTAAAACCTCAAATCTGGATAAAAATGATTCAATATCATCGTCTCTCTCTACAAAATGATCTAAATGGAACCCCATTGCTGAGTTAGAGGCTCCCTGACTGGCAGTGGCATCGGAGGTATGAGGGCTGTTACCATTTTCAAGAGCATGGCCTTGAAATTCCAACTCCCTTAGTCGTACCTCGTGCTCCCTTTGTAATCTCTTATCTTCTGCTTCCCTCTCTGCAGCCAAACGCTTGTCTTCCCTTTCATCTGCCTGTCTCTTTTCATTTGCTTCCCTTTCAGCAGCCTGTCTTCTTTCCTCTGCTTCTAATTTCTTCTCTTCCAATTGGAGCCGCTTTATTTCAGCCTCTCTATCTGCCTCCAATGCCCTAGCCTCTTTGTCAGCCTCAATCTGCAGCCTCTTAAGTTCTTTGTCAGCCTCAATTTGTAACTGTAATTTTCTTTCTTCTGCTAACTTCCTATCTTCCCTTTCAATATACTTGTCACATTCTGAAGTTACATATTGGATCAAAACCTGACCCTCCATATTCATTTCTTTAGCAGTCAGCACAGCAGCCGATCTGAATTTGGCTAGATCTGCCATCCTGTATCACACAACTCTAATAATGTTCTAAGATAGATTACAAAACTCTAATTACCAAAATGACACTCTAATTAATTAATTACTACTGGCTGTGAAGATTCATCAACTCTTACTTTCCACCTTAAATATTTCTTATGAATAACTTTTAATTTTAGGGACACTGTTGAATTTATACACACTTATACCCCAATAGTTTAATCCCGGACCTGGAGACCCCAATATATGTGGTGGGTTTTGATGTTATTAAGTGTTGTTGCTATGTTTACTTAGTGTACTGAATGAGGTCAGCTGTGAAGGTCCCTGAGGATAACAGTTTATGTGAATTTACAGAGTACCTTGCTGCTACCACCCTACGACCTCAATCAGACTTATTCTTGACTAGTATGTCTGATAGCTACGTCTACTGTCTAGGGTAATGAAAATGTGGTGTGCTGGTAATTAAGTACACAAACACACACACAAACACTAATATTAATCTCTATGATTAAGTCAACTGACACTGTGGTTAAAATTTAGTAATTTACAATTTTTTTTTTCAAATTTTATTTTGCCCTGAGCCTAGTTTTCTTCTGGTCAGGACTTTCAACTCAATATGAATTAATTTCAATAGAATTACATATAATCAAGTAAACACATGAAAGACCTGTACATATACATAATTTAAATTTGCTAATATTGGTACTAAAAACTAAAGTCTTTATTAACTAGTGCTTGATGTCGGGTCGGGGTATTTTCATCATACCCAGTCCTTTATTTAACAGTGTTCATTTGCTCTTAACAGGATTGATGGTGGAAAAGTTTATTAGTTACACAATGGAGTTTATATTATTTAGTACTCGTTGATGAATCTCAGCAGGCCAGTTCTATAACACTTATCTGGCCTGTGACGATTGAAGATAGTTGTTCCTTAGGCCCACTCCTCACATGCGCTGAGGTAGTATGGTAGGCATCTCATTTCATACAGTGTTGTACTCTTCAGAATATCTGGCACTAGCACAGTGCCAGACAAAGAAACTCACAATTCAAAAGAAAACACACAGGTACGTTGAAATAGCACAAACTCAGCTGAGCTGCTGGCTGGACTATGGCGTCCGTATTCCTTATATTATTTATTTATATTCAGTGGACGTCACACTTCACAGCATCAACGATCTGCTTCTATGGACAGTCTTAAACAAAATGGCAACGAGCCGTCCAATTTTCTAATAATCTTAACTGTGTTGACCAATCAGATTGGAAAGCCAAGCTTTTTAAATTCAAAATGTTACACTTAGGTCCAAATTTGGTCCAATGTGTAGTGTATTTCTGTCGGTCGGTCTGTCCGAACTTGGCATTCCCCAAAAATGGACTTGGTTTTGGCCCAACACAAAAAAAACAATATTCAGTTTGAGCTATCCCATAATTTCTACCCCGTGTCTACCCCTTCTCCTACAGAACACATTACCCTTTCCTGCTTTTACTCAAGGAAGCGTCAAAATGTAACCGTTAGTGACTGCAAACGAACATCTGTCTGCTAGTCTGCACCGAACAAATCAGTCTTTTGTCAATAACTTCCGAGTTATCTGTCCGTCCTTTTATTTGAAAGCATATTATTTATCAGGAAAAGATAAGCTCTTAAACTAGCTAACTTTTGTGATTCTAAACCTATTAATAAGGAATTCCATATTTTTTCCATGTTAGTCTTGAAATCTATAATCTACCACTCGTTCACATCTGTTTACTGCTATTTTCAAACTATTTACGAGAATCGTCCGTATTACGTTGGGAATTACGTCATTCTCAATAAGAGCTAAGCCTGTTTTCGTGACCCAATTGACGAACATTTTTAACTTTCGTCGTATTTCAAACAACTAACTACAAGTTCGCGCGTATGCTAGGCTTAGATTTAAACCCCGTGTGCAGACGGCATCATTTTTCTCTTCCCTCCTTTTCTTACCCCGTCTGAACGAATAGGCCTTTCGTGTCCCCATGTTATAAATAGTTTGTTTCAATGACACTAGAAAACGATGGTACGGTCTACCAAAATCAACGCGCTTGTGGCGTGGGCGAAGAAGCAGCAGCGTATCATAACTATATTTTATCCCTACATTTTATTTTAACTTTTATATTTATAATGGATGATTTTATCGCTGTATCAATGTATTCCATCACAATGGTGATAATGATTATGTTGATGATAATGGTGATGACACTGATGGTGATGATGATGATTGATGTCGATAAAGATGATGAGGATCATGACTACGAAGACGACGACAACTATGATAATGATGATGATGGCAACAACGATTGTGATGGTGATAGTGGTAGTGGTGATGGTGATATCGATGACGACGACGATGATGATGGTGATGATTATGTCGATAGCGATGATGATGGTTGTGACGATGATGATGATTATGATGGTAATAATGGTGTTGATGATAATGATGATGACGATGATGATTATGTTGATGACGATGGTGATTATTATGTCGATGACGATGATGATGATGACGATGATGATGATTATGATGTCGATGATGATGATGATGACGATGATGATGATTATGATGACGATGATGATGATGACGATGACGATAATTATGATGACGATGATAATGCTGATGATCATGATGACGATAATCATGATAACGATGAAACGATGGCGACAAAAACGATGAGATGATGACGACAACCACGACGATGATGGTGATGATGATGATGATGATAGTGGCAGCGACGATAATGACGGTGACGGTAAGATAATGACGACCACGATGATAATGATAATGGGTTGTGTGACTCATGCCGAGTGCGCAAACAATCGATTTCGTAGCAATGTGTATCTGCGTGAGGTCATTTTTGCGCAATACCTTAACGATTAATTATAGTACACAACGGAGTGGCTGTTAAGATTAGTATAATTAGCAGATGTCTAAGAAAAGGCAGTCTGATAGCAGGTACTACCGTAGCGGAGTGAAGTGTTAGAGACTTGACCATACTAGGTCCAGCTACGAGAGGTGGGATGACCAGTTCCCATCCTCGAGCAGCAGCAGCTACCTAGTGTAAGAATTACGCATTGAAACTTAGTTTGTATGTGGAATTATATATATATATATATATATATATATATATATATATATATATATATATATATATATATATATATATATATATATATATATATACATATATATATGTATGTATAAATAATAGGTTTCCTGTAAAGAAAACTATATCTGTCTGTCAGACGAGGTGACTAAACATATTTGGTCGACAAAGGCAAAAATAATAGTGTAGATACCACACTAAAAAAAGTAAGAAACATTTAAATAAGCAACTGTCTTGAAGAATGATAGAAGGAAGATAAACACAAGTTAACGGATTAAACAGACGAGAAAGAGATAAATACGGGTGACGCTTATTATTTTCATTCACGTTTTTTCTATATTTTATTTAGCTACTCAAATATACATTATTTTTTTTTTTAATTGGTTAAAGATCAACTGCAGGAAAACTTCTGATGAAAGACACAGCAATAGTACTCTGCCAAGCACGTGTTAGGTCTATAACTTCTAGATATTCCACGTAATAGTGGCTACGCTGCTTGGGTGATAGCTCTGAGAATTTCTCTCTCCTTTTTAATTTGGCGTGGAAAGTAAAATAGAAGGGATTTTCTTCTTCTTCTTCGTACACTCTCAGATGTCTTCTTGAATATTTTCAAAGAAAGCAGTGATCAGCTTGAGGCTATTTGTATCTCCATAGATTTTTCTTTTCCGACATTGGTACTGGTGATGTCCATACGTGCTTTCTATGTTCCTCAGATGTTGGACATCTGTGAAGCAGACGTTCAGCAGTCATTTTATCAGTGCCACCGTAACACTCAACGGTAGGTCCTATCTTTAGTTTGTTGAACAGATGATATCCAAATCTGTTGTGGCTTGTGCGCAGTCTGGAGATTACCACTTGTTCTCTTCGCTGATCTGGTAATATGCAACATTGTGTGTGTGTGTGGTGTGTGTGTGTGTGTGTGTGTGTGTGTGTGTGTGTGTGTGTGTGTGTGTGTGTGTGTGTGTGTGTGTGTGTGTGTGTGTGTGTGTGTGTGTGTGTGTGTGTGTGTGTGTGTGTGTGTGTGTGTGTGTGTGTGTGTGTGTGTGTGTGTGTGTGTGTGTGTGTGTGTGTGTGTGTGTGTGTCCTGGGTGTTCTTTATCACACTTGTTTCTGTATCTGGTTTTCATAAAACACTTTGGCTCTTCGAAAGTTATTCTTGCATCCGGTTGAGATAACTTTCCACGTTCCTTTGCCAATATGTCAGCCTCTTCATTGTCGGCGATGCTACAATGAGAAGTGATCCATCGTATCACAATCCTTTTTAATCGTTGACATGGTTTGTGAAGCACTACTCTTAGGTTATCTAGGTCTGCATTATTATGGCTCCTCAGCGTTGCAACAACTGACAGTGCGTCTGTGAAAAAACAACTTGTCTCTCGGTGCTTTCCTCTGCCATTTCAACCTCTGCTCTGAAGTTACTTCCGACTTTTCCTATTACCACTGACATTTTTTTATGTACTAGTGCTCAAGCGCAGAAGCACACCTCCACCTCCAGATTCCGTTGCTTTGTTGCTGATCCATCTGTGTATGCATGGATCCTTGCGTTGCTTGAGTAATCTATGTTTGTATTTTGTCTTTCTCTTAATGTAAGGAATGTTTTCTATCATTTCAGGGAATCGATGTTGTTTCCAAACTAGGAGTTTGTATGCAGCGTAGATAGGTTTAATTGTTGATACTGCATTTATGTGAACTGTTAGTTTCGCTTCAGTCTTTAAACAGAAGAGTTCACACTCATTCTATTTTTATTTAATTCCCATTTTTAAACTGGGAACTCTTTTCAAAATTTGATCTTTCATTGATTGACTCAAGCAGCAATGGGTCTTACAATTAGAAAGGTCAAGTTAGTTCAATAGCAGATGCTGCCATAGGGAAGTTAAATATTAGTCTTCACTATACTAGTTTCGGCATTATGAGATGGTGTGACCAGTTCTCTTCCTCGCTGCCTTCGCCTTCTCTAAATCCCGAGCAGAGTGGGTACACATCTATTACTGGGTAAACAGGAGCGTGACGCCACTATGTTTCGGTCCATGATCTCTCCTGTTTTTTCTTTTTTTCTGTTTTTTTTTTAACCTGTCACAATCCATTTCTGGATTGGGCATTAATATTGAGAAAACGAAAACTTTAATAATTAGTAAAACAGACGATAACAAAATTTAAAAATAAGTATTTAATGAGAAAATCCTGGAGAATTAAGGATCTCGAGATGTGGATATATGAAAGAATTGGGGGGGGGGGGGGGGGAGATCTCATGGAAAGAGTAGGGAATAAATGAAGAGGTCCTAGAAAACTTAGGAATGAAAAGGACATTAATGTAGATCAAAATTAGACAGTTAAAATATTGTGGCCATATAAAAGAGAAATAACACCTTCGTGAAGACCATAAAAGCTTAAGGCAGAGTTGAAAGCGAACGTGTAAGAGAAAGACAGTGCTATAAATGGGAAGATAACATCAAGAGGTGGACAGGAAATAGTCTATTTGAGATAACATCAAGAGGTGGACAGGAAAGAGTTTTGTTGAGGTAACATCAAGAGGTGGACAGGAAAGAGTCTATTTGAGATAACATCAAGAGATAGGAAAGTGTCTGAGTGCACGATCAAGACAAGACACAGAAGAACTTGGAGATCTATTGCAGCCAACCATCGTTGTGAAGATAGCATGCGCTGATGGTATTTTCAATAAAATTGATGCGATGATTAGAACTTTCAATTAAGCTGCTTTTGTTTCATTGATGTGTCCACGCTCGACTAGCACTTCTGCTGACAAAATAAATAAAAAGGTAACGTGAAAAAGGCAAACACCATTGTGTTGATATTTCTGAAAGCAAATAAACAAGGTCCTTTTATACGTTTTAACACGGAAAGCCAGTTTGGTCGGTAAACTTTCATTTAGTCTTATTTTTGCATTGTATAAGCGATAACGCTTTCCCTTCATATTATTCGCTCTTTACTCCAGTTTTATTAAAAATTGTG
Organism: Oreohelix idahoensis; assembly: GCA_024509875.1. Taxonomy (NCBI): domain Eukaryota; kingdom Metazoa; phylum Mollusca; class Gastropoda; order Stylommatophora; family Oreohelicidae; genus Oreohelix; species Oreohelix idahoensis. Next base: position 10,007 of record JAMPIV010023145.1, on the reverse strand, counting down.
TAAATGAAAGTAGTATGGATCTATTTCCTGTTATTTTTTCGTTATTGCTAGGTCAAGCTGAGCACTCAAACGCCATAGCACGCCTGTGCTAGTTAGCCCGCTGTTGTGATTACCAACACTCGCCGTGATTGATTAAATACCGATTAAGTGGCGTGTTGGACCTAATGCCATTACTGTGGCAACAGTACAAACAAAGTGAGCTAGTTCTGTTGTGACAAATGCAACCAGACTAAAAAATTTTCATTGGTACTGAAACAAAAAGATCGATGATCGCGTGACTCCGCGCCTCCATTCGCCTCCCCTCTTTTACTACGAACAGAGATTTTATTGATGTTTCCCTGCATTATTCCTTGCCGTACAGTCACGTGGTCAACTGTTGTTTCTGGTGGTTTCTGAGTGACAAATTCATCAGGTACACCGTAATAGTCGAATATTATGAGGTTGTACACTGAACTAGTAACCCCAAAAGCAAAACAAACTGGTTGCAGAACTGATTCAAGAGCAAGGGGCATTGATGCAGGCTTCCTGCACAAAAAAAGGAAAGAGGGAGGTGAGGTTGTCACAAATTTAATGCTATCTTCAGGCTCCGACAGGAGCGAAATTGCTAAACGAATATAGTAAATAAATAATACACAAAGGTCTGTTTCCAGTACTCGTGAGAAATAAAGAAGTAGAACACTAAACAACAGAAGTGATGGGCATACCGGGAATCGAACCCAGGACCTTCCGAACGACATCACCACCTAGCCACGGTAGCGAATCGTTACCATCCTCTCTGCCAGCTAAGCACCATAAAAATAGTGCTACGCAGACACAGATCTAGCACGAACTCTCCGCGTAACCCGGAAGTTTATGTTGTCTAGTGCTACTTCTTTATTTCTCACGAGTGCCTGATACATACCGTTGTGTATTATTTATTTATTTATTTACTGTTCACAGGCCTCGGGTGTCCCCTCCTTGTTTGTTTACACGTTTATACAATACCAAACTTACCCTCTGCCCTTTACTATTATGCTCATTTTTCTATCATTTACTAGACACAGTAGGCTACTGAGGTAATCTGGTCTATACTGTTAATAGGAAAATTGCAGAAGTTATAGCGTCTATAATTAATCTGGGTCGTCCTTGGGTACATATCTGGGTTAAGCGGAGAATTCGTGATAGACCTCTGTCTTCGAAACACTATATTCTGTAAAGAGTTTCCTATCATAATTACATGGTCAAACCAGTGACAATCGGGAAAAGACCGATTGACTTCTGGAAAGACAGATGACACTGGGAAAGACTAGAAACCGGCTGACCGGGTTAGCACCCCGTAAGCTGTATTCAATTGCTATAGAACCCAAAAACGATAGATGCCCCCAGGATTCACCGAAAGGGGGGGGGGGGGAGAATGATGAATCCACAGGCGCCTCATTGGAATCGACCAGACCCGTTACACGGACTTCGAGCTCTGAACAACGGCTGGAGTTTCCATGTGCCTGTGGTAGGGAATTCTCTACTCAGAGAGGAATGAAAATCCACAGAACGAAAAAGGGGTGTGGGAGGTCATCAGGGGGAGATCAACAGCGCTCTGTCTCGACGGATAAGACGTTAGAAGAACGCAGCCAGGAGTCAATCCACAGTGCTGAGTACATTCAAGTTGATCTGCCTGATGATGATCTCACACACTTCTTGGACGGGAAGAGAGATGCAATCAAGTTTCCACCCGCCAGTGCAAAAGGGCTTTGGGAACAGCTGGACGAAGCCTTGGCAAAAGAGTTGGATAACAACATGAAGCAGATAACTTTGGAGAAGAAGCTGGAAATCTTCGGCGACATAATATATCTGCACTGTCGCAAAGTGTTCGGAGTGAGGGAGGCAAGGGAAAGTAACCCACCACGAAAAAGCAGAAGACAAATTAAAATAGAAGAAATCAGAAAACAGAAGAAGCATGCCCGAAAACTGTTCAAAAACGCAGTTGCCGCAGAGAAGGAAGGGTTACGACATGTTTGGGAGCACCTGAAAGGCCAATATAATGCCCTTTGTAGAGCAGAAAGGTTGTGCAGGAAGAAAAGGAAGACTCGAATGGATAGGGAAAGATTCTTCAGGGAGCCCTTCAAGTTTGCCAAAGAACTGTTTGAGCAGCCACGGTCGGGTACGCTAAACATCAGGAAAGAAGACCTGGAAGAACACCTTGGAATGACATATTCAGATGGTCGCAAAGATGAGCCGCTCAGCAGCATGGCAGGCCTTAAATGGCCGAGTAAGCCAGGAGCTGAATTTAACACCAAGCCCCCAACGGTGCAAGAGGTAGAAAGCATTGTCCAGAAAGCTCGATGCAAGTCAGCTCCAGGTCCTAATGGTGTGTTCCATATGTGGTGTATAAGAGATGCCCTGAGGTGCTCAAACGACTGCTTCGTTTACTGAAGAGTGCGTGGAAAACCCAGCTTGTAAGCAAGGAATGGAGAAAGGCGAACGGAGTCTACATCCCGAAGGAGCAAAATTCCACAGACATCAGTCAGTTCAGGCCAATCTCACTACTCAATGTGGAAGGGAAGATATTCTTCTCAGTGATGGCGAAAAGACTCACTACATACCTCCTGGCAAATGGGTACATTGACACTACCATTCAGAAAGGAGGTATCCCAGGTACACCAGGATGTCTAGAGCATGCCACAATGATATGGGAAGCAATCCAAAAGGCAAAGTCTGACAGAACAAACCTCCATGTAATCTGGTTGGATTTAGCGAATGCTTATGGATCCGTTCCACACCAGATGTTGTGGCAGGCCCTAGAAATGTATCATGTTCCACAAGAGATTGCAGCAATGCTGAAGCTGTATTTCGCAGGGTTTGCTGTCAGATTTTCAACCAGAGAGTACACAACGAAGTGGATTGGCCTTGAAGTTGGAATTGCGATGGGATGTACCATCTCTCCGATACTATTCGTGATGGCTATGCAGGTAATCCTCAATGCGGCTGAAGGAATGGCTATAGGTCCAAAGCTCGGTGGAATGTGTCTCATGCCACCGCTCAAAGCATTCATGGATGACACAACAATTCTGACATCAGATGAACATCAGGCCCGGAGGATGTTAGCACGCCTGGATGAACTAGTCAGCTGGTGCAGAATGAGCTTCAAACCCAAGAAGTCGAGAAGCCTATCAGTCAGGAAAGGGAAGATAGCAGAGGTCATATTCACGGTTTCCAACCAAAGAATCCCTACTGTCATTGAGGAACCTGTTAAAAGTCTTGGCAGGGTGTACGATGCCTCATTAAAAGACTCAAAGGCAGTGCAACAGACAATAGAAATGGCAGACAGAGGGCTACAGATCATAGACCAAAGCAGACTCCTGGGGAAGTTCAAACTGTGGTGCCTCCAGTTCATGTTGATACCAAAGTTGCTGTGGCCACTGCTTATATATGAAATAAGCACAAGTACAGTGGAAGCCATAGAGCAGAAGGTCAACAAGTTCATGAGAAAATGGCTAGGAGTACCACCAGGTCTGTCAGATGTAGCACTGTACTGCAAAAAGTCAAAACTTCTGCTTCCTTTCAAGTCAGTTGTTGAAGAGTACAAAGTTGGAAAGGCAAGGCTTGCAATGATGCTACGCGAGTCAGCTGATGACGTGGTTAAGTCCATTCACCCCACACTGAAAACGGGAAGGAAGTGGAAAGTGGAAGAAGCTGTTGATGCTGCCCAAGAGTCACTCAAACTGAGGGAGGTAATCGGATACACACAAACGAATAGACGGGGATTTGGTCATGGAGACATCCGCTGGTGGTCCAAGGCATCAAGCAGGGAGCGCAGAGACATGGTAGTTCAGGAGATACGAGAAGCTGAGAATGATAAGAGGTTGCAAAAAGCAGTGCAGCAGGTCCAACAAGGCCAATGGACTACATGGGAAGGAGCCCTGCAGAGGTCCTTGACATGGAATGATATATGGCATATGGCACCTCTTAGGCTCAGCTTCGTTGTCAGATCACTGTATGACCTGCTGCCATCGGCCACCAACCTTGTGAAATGGGGAAAGTCGGATGATGAGCAGTGCCCCCTGTGCCAGGGGAGGCAGACACTTGAACACGTGCTCTCAGCGTGTAAGGTGTCATTAGGGCAAGGGCGATACACTTGGCGCCATAACAAAGTGCTAAATGAGCTTGCTGCGACAATAGATCTGGCAAGAATGAAGGCGAATAGCAAAGTCCGGCCAGACACCGCAAACACATACTTTCTGAGGGCAGGAAAGTCAGCACACCCCAAACCGAATAAACCTGGTAGCAGTTTACCATCTCTTCTTGATTGTGCAAATGATTGGGAGATGGCGGTAGACCTACCTGGACGAGGGGCATATCCAGAGAGTATCCGAAAATCGCGGAGACGGCCGGATATAGTGCTTCATTCTGCAGCAACGCTTCAGGTCATACTGATTGAACTGACCGTGCCATTTGAATCCAGATTAGATGAGCAACATTCGTTCAAAGCGGCCAAGTATAGTGATCTGGCCGCGGATCTGAGACACGATGGGTTCACTGCAAGGGTCATGGCTGTTGAAGTGGGCGCAAGAGGGCTTGTGGCTGCATCAGTGTATGATCTATTGAAACTGTTGGGGCTGAGGGGACAGTCGAGAACAAGGGCCCTGAAGAGGCTTAGTGAAACTGCCGAAAAGGCATCAGGCTGGCTGTGGAACAACCGCAATGGGGAATGGAGATCGTAACAATAAACGCTGCGGTACAGAAAACACCAGGAATTTTTCTAAGTCCACAATACGCTGAGGTTTGTGGTGGGACTAGTGAACGGGCTGCGACTCAGGGGCGACAAGCGGTGTATACTATAAGGGGTGTCAGTATCAAAAGTCCAGTGGGGAACGCGCAGTGGCGACTCGTTGACTTCGCGCTGGTGTCTCAGTGTGTGCGACGGAACGAACGGAATAATTTGTCTTCTCTTTGTTACTTTCACAATTGCCTCCACGGCTGGCGGAGTTGTGGAATTTAAAGTTGCTACCATAAGTGAAATGGGTTCATTTTCGATGCAAGACAACAGGAAGCTGAGACGCTTGGGAGTCATGACCCAAGTGGGCCCGCCCCCCTTAGAGTGTAAAGGAGTATATAGGGCCGAAACACTTGTCGGACGGGGGGACTTCTTCTGATGATCAGATTGCTTCCTGTTGTATATTCTTGTTTTTTTTTTTTTTTTAGGATTACACATTCAGATCAATTTATACCTTCTTTTTTCGCGTGTCTTGTCCGCCATGAAGAAATCGTAGCCATAACGTGAGTTTCCATTTTAAACCACTTTTATTTAAAATCATCTGACTGCCTACATTTGTTGCATTTTAAATCTTCAAGACCCAGTCAGTGTAAAATGCTGAAAATTTACAAGCAGCCCCCTTTCCTATTTCCAACGTATTTTTCATCGTTTTAGTTATGATAAAAATCGAATGGGTCAACAGCGGTCAAAAGTTAAAAGAGACCCAGCGGATTTCTATCTTGAGATAAATCTTATTTTTATAGGTGATATATTATAGGTTCATGATCTTAGTGGTGGCCGTAAGCCAAATTCAATATATACGGTATCTCAAAGTTGTGTTACTTACTGAGACAAGCATAAATGTTCCCGGGGCACTTTGTAAACATGTAATTAGAACTTGATCTTTATACGTTTCAACTTTGAAGATTCTTCTTCTTCTTTTTCTTACACTCTCAGACATCTAAATGAATATTTAAAAGAAAGCAGTGATAAGCCTGAGGAGATTTTATCTCCATAGAGTTTTTTTTTCCAGGAATGGTACTGGTGACCGCAATTTGTGCTTTCTTTGTTCCTCATGTCGGGCATCTTTGAAACAGATGTTCGGCAGTTAATTTATCAGTGCAACAGTTACACGCATCTATATCTTTAGCTTCTTGAATAGATTCTATCTCAATCTGTTATGGCTGGTGCGGTTTCTGAGATTATCACCTATTCTATTCTGCTGAGCTTTTAATACGCATCATTTCTTGTGTGTGACCTGGATGCTCTGAATTCAATTTGTTCCTGTATCTGTTTCCGGTAAAACTCTTTGCCTTTTCGAAAGTTATGCTTGCATCAAGCTGAGATGGTTTTCCACCTTCGTTTGCAAATCTCTCAGTTTCTTCATTGCAGGGTATGTTGCAATGAGATGGGATCCATTGTATCACAACTCTTTGGAATTGCTGACAAATTGTGGAGTATTACTTTTAGGTCATTAAGGTCTGCATTATTCTGATTCTTCAGCGTTGTAATTACTATCAGTGAGGCTGTGAAGAAAGCACCTTGTCTCCCGGTGTTTTCCTACGGTATTAGAACCTCTGCTGCGAAGGTTCAGATTCAATCATATTTTCTCAAGAAATTATTTTTTCCTTCCTGCAGTTTGGGATTTGTGGATTTAAGCTAAATGTCCCTTTAATTGTGCTGTCTTAACACAGGGTTGGGCAAGAGGTCGATCGCGCCAAACCGGTGGACCGCTGACAGATTTTAGTTAGACCATCTGATATATCATTATCATCATCGTTTGTTCTCTCCCTATAGAGCAAAGAGCCACCTTTTCAAGAAGCCTGCACAAAACATTAACATGCTCTTGCAGCGGTGATTTCTGTATCAATTCTGAGAGAGTAGGGATCGAAGAGTGAAGGCTAACCCGGTCCCAAAAATGCCATGCTGAAACCGGATGTGTCGGGCCGAAGGGCGCAAATATCGCATCTTTGTTGTAAACGGTGACACAACGTAATAAACGTCCTTTTTAGGACGAACGCAGAAGTAGATAAAGAGGAAGTATTAATTCCTTTTACATTATGAGACTTTCAGCCTCACGTACAACTCAAATTATTAACCTCATGCGACATGCATCAGGAAGCGATGGTAATACAGGGTGTCCATAAAGTCTCTTTACAATTTAACAAATTTATTACAAAGGCAATTGATGAGATATCTTAATCAGATTTGTTCTATATACTCAGTGGTTATCAAAGTTTTTAATCACATACCTTTATCGTATTTCAGGTACCCTGTTGATGAAAGAGGTACTGTTTAATAAACCCCTACAAAAATGGCTACTCCTCAAGAGAAGGCACAATGTGTATCATGGTTTATTGAAACAAAATCGGATAGGCAGACTCAGCGAAACTACAGAACTAAGTATGGAAGAGATCCACCGTCACGTCCGTCAATTCGTGCATGGCACAAGAAATTTATGAAGACAGGGACAGTGTTGGATAAAGGGAGGAGTGGACGACTGTCGTGAAATATTCTAATCCACATATATAAATTATTAGGTAAATATAAAGCCTAACAAATAAAATTAATAAAGAGAAGAGCAATGGGAAAATAACAGTGCTGTCACAAAGAATGTACTCGAAATCCCCCTTGTTTTCTGCTTCGTCTGCAAATTGTAACGCTTTCACGTTGATATAAAAGCTTACTGTATTATTACCCGCCTTCTTCAATGAAACGTGTGCTGCATTTCTAAGAAAAACATTGAGACGTACTGCGTAATGACCTAAATTAATCCTAACATTAATTATACTGCGTTACCAAAACGAACGAACAGATGGACAAAAGGATAAAGAGAGAGGGGAGGGCTGAAAATCAGGAACGCATGCAACACGCGTCGCGCGATACACAAATGCTGCCATCACGCGTGTAAGTCTACATGCACTAATTTTTTTTTCAGACGGACAGTGATAAAATACACTACCCTTTCCCAGAGTTAGGTTTATAAATCATAAAAAACTCTTATTAGAAAAGATAACATTAGATGGGTTTACGGTTGAAAACATAACAGTACCCAGACAGCACATCTTCGAAACAGGAGGTAGAAGAAATTGCATATTTTGAATGCAGCCACGTAGCTCCTTTAAATGTGTATTTTTGGGTTCCTTAGGGCTTGCTGACAAATAATATGTAAAACGTTACGCAAATAGTCCAGGAATTAATAAATTATACCCAAAATAAAATATTGGGGGTGCCTGACAGCATAAAATCATTTCTGCTCATAAGATTTTTTTTTAACGTGTTTGAAAAAAATTTACGTTACAGAAATAGCCTACCATGTAAACTCCAAATTGATTGGAGCGCAACAAATGAAAGCCTAACCACGATTGGTCGGGCTATAAATACTATCTTGGTTGTTAGGGGAAACGGGGAAAGGTAACATTTTTTCAAACACTTGTCGAAACGGGGCTCATTGGTCAGACTCGCTGATATACACACTTGGGAGCGTTAGTTCGAAACCACTTGTTTAAATAAGATTGATAAAGCATCAGTGCGTTGAAGCCAGCTTATATTTGGCTAAATAAAAGCCTGGAAGATAAGCAGATGGAATTTGTGCCAGTTTGTGCCAGAATTCATTGCTAATCAACGTATCTGTGTTTATTCGTATGAATTGTGGTAAGCTTGAACCATTCAATATCTTTTAATGAAAATTGAATGTGAATTGTTGATTTATGCCTGTATATATTATGTGTAGTTCAGTGGCCAACGTGAGGTAAAGCCTGTAATGCTCCAGCCTGAACAGAGGGTGTCGGAGAGAAGTAAAACGGCATGGAATGGCCAAACAGTACACTGACACCTGGATGATTGAATAGAAAGAAATAATGCTGGAATTGCAGAGGCGTAGTAACCATTAAGAAGGGTAATACTGGAATAAAGTATTTCAAATGAAGCTGACAGTTGGCCTAATGCTCTGAACTCAATGTTTGTGCTGTGTTGTGATCAGTGTAACAAGAGAGTTTAAGTTAGTTATGAAGTAGAAGGTACATCCTTCTTGATTTCAGGGACAGTGGTCTTGATGGTACTGAGCAGCACCTAGTCAGAGCTTTGCTGAATCCAGTGTCGGACAGCATACTCCTTGGTCCTTTTAGCTATCAGTGAGGTGTCTCCAGAGCCCAGAGGAGAATTCGAGCAGAGGAGTCCTTTCCTGCCGCCATCACGCCAGATAAGCTAACTTGGCCAGCTGAGCTCAACATTATGTCCCCTCATCTTGAACTGACTTTGTAAAATTAACATTAAGAGGGGAATTTACTTGTCTTAAAATCAGGAACTGTGAACATCTCCAATACTAGTCCCTAAAGACAAACTATTGAAGTCATGATGACAAATACCAACAGAGCTTGAACAAACCAAAACCAGTATTACCTCATTTTACTACTACACAACTGACACACATAGAACATTTGTAATAATATATGTCACTACAATATTCATATTAAATACATTCTGTACATAACTTGTAATTTAAATTGATTGTGATTCCTGGTTCCCTTGTAGTTGAATCAGGACACATATTCATTCATGCCAGTAATGAATACATATTGTTATTTGAAAAGTTACGAGTGACTTCTTTAAGATATTCTCATAGAGTGTTATATGTATGTGAGTGTCACAGTGTTGTTAAGAGTAGTGGATTAAATTAAATTGTTTATCTGTCTGTTGTTGTGACTTACACTTCATCATACACATACCCTAGACACATAACGTAGCATCACACTATTCCAGAATAATTCTGACTGAGATATAGAGATATGTGGTAGCAAGTAAGGTTATCTATAATACACTACTCTTAATAGATATAGATACCTTCACAGCTGATCTCAGTCAGTACACTAAGTCCCCTATAAATATTTATAACATCCCACTTCACCACATATATTGGGGTCTCGCTCCCGGGATTTTGAATCTTTCCCTATTAAAAATATTGGGGGTAATTCACTTCAGGGAATATAAGAATTAAAAAGTATCCTTGGGTGGAATTGAATAAGGTTGAGCTCACGGTGCCTGTGTTGTCCATTAGAGATTGAATTGTTGGTTAGACATTGTATAAATTTACATAATAGACAATGGCGGACCTGGCCAAATTTCGATCTGCTGCGGTTCAGACTGCAAAAGAGTTAGGATTAGATAGGCAAGTTAGGATTGCCTTTGTTACGTCGGAATGTGACAAATTTTATTGAACGTGTGAAGAAAGAAGGACGATTTTAGAAAAAAGTGGGCCCCGGAAAGGAAAAGAAAGTTA